>VYZT01006641.1:37485-66642 GCA_013400735.1 Pomatostomus ruficeps | reverse complement strand
GCCGCCGTCCCCTCCCCCTGCGCGCCCGCCCGGCCGGGGACAGGGACACGCACTGGGCGCCGCAGGAAAATGGCGGCCGCCGAGCTCCTCCTCGGGCCTTGCCGGGCCTCTACCGCGTCACGTGACCGCCCGGCGCCCCGCCCGCGCGACACGCACCGCCCCCCTCAGCGCCGCGGGGCGAGGGCGGGGGGCGGGAGCGCTTCCTCAGGCCGGGATCGCTTCCCCCGGGATCCCTGACCCCGGGCAGCCTCCCCTGCCCCACGGTCCCTTCCCCTCGGGCAGGGCCCCGTTCCTCTGGGCAGGCTCCCCCCGGGAGATTCGGTGCGCCCCTGTTCGGGTTCAGCGCCGGGTAAAGCCTCCGTGGAGCGAGTGGGGGGTGTCTCCGCCCCTGAAGGAAGTAATTTTGTATTTCTCAGCCTGGAAAGTTTTTGTGGAAAGTCCTTTGGTGTCACCTCAGGCAAGGGAAAGCGCGACGGGAAAAAAAAATTGTTCTTAGGCACCGAGGGGTTCGGAGCCGGCTGGCTGCTGCGATCGGGCTTCTTCTCGGAGCTATTTTCATTTGAAAGATCGCCAAAAACTTCTCGAATGTACATCACGGCCAGCATAAAAACGCTGGTGGTTTTCAGGTCCTTCATGATCAGCCTCCCACTGTCCTGCTACTCAGCTAATGTTTCTTGGAGTTAGTCGGTGGCTCTGTCCTTGGCAGCCTGGGATTTTCTATGAAGTTACTTCGTTTCTGTTCATAAAAGTTAGAAACTGTTCCTTAAGGTGCCTACTCCCAGCCTGGTACTTACAGCTGTGAACCTGGTTACCTGTATCCCAGTGGCAGACAGTGAGGAGCAGCTGCTTGGCCTCCTCACCTCCTACCGCCCATTGCCAAAGAGCTGTCCCAGCCTCCCAGCTATCTGCAACTTCCATTACTCCTTGCAACTGGGCTCTTCTCCTCCTCCTCAAACACACAGCAGTGAATAGTACAGCAAAACCACAGGACTCCAGCAGACAAAGTTCTTCCTCTCCCAGAAGTGCCTCCTGAGGAGCTGTCTTGTAATTATCCCCCATCCATGAAGCCACTGAAATATTTATTGGGCAATTTAAAGAGAAGCAGTATACAAATGATACTTGGCTCTGTCTGCTCGACAGGATGTATAAGTAGGGTTATCTGTTTATAATGCGTAAGGAAAATTGGTGTCAGAGAAAGAACATCTGGTGAAAGCCGAACCCAAATAATGCCATTTGTGTGTGTGTGTATGTGTAAGGAACGCTTGCAATATGTAGAACTTGCTTTCTTCATAATGCCAAGCTCTTTGAGGATACTGTTGTATTTGTATTTCTTGGCTCCTTCTGAACAGCTTTAGGAGTCTCAAATATGCATGCTGGGGAAATAAATCACTGATGTATACAGCAGCAGACTCTGGCATAAGACAACTTACATAAAGCTTCACACCATGAAAACACAGAGACTGCTTTAGACTACTGATACAGCAACACACATTGGTATTTTTTGTGCTAACTTCATTTAGGACCTGGATTTCAACACCCCATTTCAAGCTGTTGTTTGGACAAATTCCATGGAATTGGCCTGAGTAAATTAGGCTCCATCAGTTCTTCTCTGATGATGCCCGTCACTTTCTCCAGGAACAGTGAAATTATCCAAACAGAGGAAGCTTATGATTCTAGGAGTTACTGAGACCAGATTTGGACAAAATATCTCATTCCTAAGGGAACAAAAAGTGACCTCTTAGAGGTCCAAAACCAAAAATAAATTTTGCCTTTTTTACAGCTCTTCTTGCTCACAGAAAGCTCACAGTTTTACTCCACAGTTAAACATTATGTTTGTAATGCTTGTTCATAAGCAGAAATGGGAGATGGCAAAATATATTTTAATAATTGTTTGTTGCTTTTTAATTGCTTGGGAGACACTTGATACCATTACAGCGAGGAGATTGAAGCACTGTGATAGATAATATCTGAGCACCTCCCAAAGATTTGGAAATTGAAATCAAAATATTATCTCTTTTCCTTTCCAACCTGAAGAAAACAAGTTTGATTAGTCTATAACTCATTTGCTTTTGTTTGTGTGCCTGGTTGTGCTTGAGAATGAAAGGAGAAAGGAGTACATATCTAAAGAGAAACTACTGCAGAGATAGGAGTCCTATATTTAGTGAAGCAGCAAACCTAAACAACATTCTTTTCTCTTGTGAAAAGTTCTTCCAGAATCTGTATCTAGCTCCTGTGAAAATGCTGTATCTTGCATTCACAAACTCCCCAAAACTGTCAGTGTTTCGCTGGTATTCAGCTGTCCTGGAAGAACAAACAAGCTAACAGATCTGTTTCTTCCCGTGTGTATTGTACAGTGCTGAAAACCTTGCCCCACCATGACCTCTGTAATTTATTATGTATATCATTTTCTTGCAACAGAGTCATTTCCACTCTGTGAAGTGCCTGCCACACTGCAATGCCTGCAGTCCGCCGGGGTGATCTGGCGTTTCCAATGCCGCTGGCATCCATGCCCTTCTTCCTTGCTCCATATTACTGTACACTATTAGGAGAGCCGTGGGTTGGGGGCACTATTAATCAGAAATAGCTTCAGATCTAAACCAGGTGTCTCAGCTGAATTTCAGGTCTATTAGAAATCAGCCCAACTGAGGCACAAAACCAGTGAGGAACAAAGCTGAGCACATGCTGATAAACAGTTGCAGGCTCATTACCAAGGATTTGAGGGCATATCTGCTAAGAACAACAAAAAAGCCCTATCAACCATAATTTGGGAAGCTAAGGGGGCTAGTGAAGAGAAGTTGAAGAGAGGGAAAAAGTTTGAAATAGGGCTGGGCGTTGGGACAGCTGAAGGGAATAGTAAGAGTGATGGGGCAAGGAGGAAAAGGGAGGAAAAGCAGAGGCAGCAAAGCCACCTGCTTAAGATTGGGAAATGCCATATCAATGCTGTATAAATGATTTGGAAACAAGTTACAATCCAGGTGTTTCGCACGACCCATTTAAAGGATCACTGTGGTTTCATTTGCACTTAAGGGTTATAGTATTTTCCCCAGCTTTTCAGGGAAGGTGATTTTGATGTCAGCCCCAGGAATTCAGCATCCGTTTGAGTAGACATAAGATATAGAATAGACTGTAGGAAATAGAAAACACCAGCTTCCCAAATGCAGATCTCTATGACATTTCTCCATGTCTATGGCCACTATATGATCTATTTCTCATGCACCTCTAGCAACAGAAAACTCCAGAGCAGCTGCACAGCTAGAACCAGGCCACTCACTGACCATATGCAGCAATCTACAGTTAGTGATGCACTTTTGAGTAGCCTAATTTTGCCCAGCCTGTAGAGCTCTGTCTATTTAAGTCCGGTGTAATAATTTCAAAACCATATTCAATGAGTTTGGCAAAGATATACCCAATGTTGTTTTTCTGTGACTATAGTAAGAATTCAGTATAATTTGCATCACCATAACAACTTCATCAAATAATTTTATGGACAATAGTGAATTTTTTTCCAGCAACACTTCTAAGAAGATAAAGAAAAAGAAACTGGAACAAAGAAAAATTACAGTTAAAATAACACTTGTCAGTGGCATGGTAAAATGAAGTAGTCCGGGAGTGTGGTTCTTGTTATTCATTCATGCTGTCGACAAGATCAGAAGCCAACAGAGGTAGGCAAGGCGGCCACACTGCATGGCGAGTGGAAAGGAGGCAACAAGATCATTGAAGACATCTGGAATATTGTAAAATAATCACAGTGGAGTTAGGATACTTTTTTAAATGATACCCCTCTTCACTACTCCAAATATGCTTGTTCACAGGTTTTCCTTTTGCTTCTCTTGTATCCAGTTTGTATGAAATGACATTTCTTATCCTTCAGACTTTTAGTACTCAGCTCCTTCCTTTCCTAATGATCATTATTTCATGTTCATTTCTGTTTCAAACACATCACCCTTATTCCTCCAAATATCCACCCTGAGTCTATCCAGCATTTTCCCACTGAAACAGGAACATTCAGCTCTTGCTCTGCATTCTAGTTATATCACCTGCTTTTCTTTGAGCTCCACACTGTCCTCACATCTATTCCAAATCTATCTATCCTCAAATCTATTCCAACTCACTCCTTGCAAAGACACCTTCTTCAGGCCCGTAGTGAATCAGATATCCCTTTCCGAATTCTCTTCTCTCTTTCTGGAAATAGTGACAGCTTTCATATTTCTTTTGTTCTTTTTGTATTTCCTCTTTTGTGCCTCTCTCTGTAAGGCAAATATCCAACATCTTTCCTCATGCACAGCATTCTAAGCTCTGCAGCTTGTGTTACCTTTTCATGCAGCTCCAGTTATCTAGTAGTCATTGTCCCTTGCGGTGCTGTTCCCTGAAAGGAAGCTGACTTTGTTAAGGAGGAAAGCAACTGCCCAAAAGCTAACATAATTCTGACATGAGAAAAGCACGTAGGAAGGGAGAAAAGTGAGTCAGTACTGTTGCACAGGAGGGGAGCAATCAGAACTAATTTTACTGTGTTCACTTAGGAGCAGGATACCTGGGTAGGAGCTCCCATGCCTCATGAGAGTATCTAAGTAGAGGTGGAAAACAAATATGATGCTTCTGTGTGCTCTAACACCTTTCTCTCCTTGTCCTGACATGAAACTTGCACACTGCAAGATTGATTGTGTCATTAATGCTACAAGCAGGATTCCTACCTGGCCAACAAATGCGCATTAGTAAATGTCTTTGAATGGGAAAGAGAAAGGAAACAAGCTCCCTTACATTTTGTTCACACTTCCCAGTGGATGTGTCAAACACTGACACCTCTGAAGAGCAAGAGGCCGGCTGTCCTCTGTGTCTGCCATGCACTGCCCATCAGCAAACATTCTTAATGCACTCCTGCTGCTGCTCTTTCCTGTTGTGGTTTTTTACACATCCTTTCTTGGCAGTGGGCACTCTCACAGTAACTCACTCAGATGCTGAACAAGGAAAAGCAAACCTTACAACACAGCCTCACCAGCATGGTAAGTGCACCCATACACTTTCCCAAAATTTCTGGAGACCATCTATCATCCCAGAAAAAAAAGTGGCCCCATCCCTGCTAGTGACACTTGTCCTCATCCCTTCCTCCTAGTTTGATGTCGAAAACCTAGGGCTTTGTTGCCAAATGCTTTTCCCCGTCATTGCAGGCTGGCAGTGTTTGTGAGACTTGGCAGGAGACAGCATTTGATAAGAATCCTTCTCTGGCCACCTCTGAGAGGGCACTGTCATTCAATTCACTCCCCTGCCAGTTCACAAACACCAAGCCAGCAGGGCAAGTGCAGGAGGAACTGCATTCCTTTTGGGCTCCTGTAACTTGGAAGCAGCTCCTATCATTTTCTTCAGTCACCTTTGAGCCAAGAGCAAGCAGAACACACTTCAGCCCCAAAGGAATATTTTTAAGGATAGTTATAAGCAAACAAACAGGCAGGGTATCGATGGAACAGCCACTTCTGCCTGGTGCCAAGCTAAAATTGGTACTTATGCTCACACTCTTGCACACACATACGTGCAGCAGAGCTTAATCAATTCCCTTCATTAATGTTGAGGCTCATGTGCTCATGCTCTGTGTCTGGGAAAGCTTTACACCCACATGAATTTTGATGTGAAGCTGAAACAAAAATGTTGATGCTGGCAATGCTAGCTATAGAGAGTAAATAGCTGGGGCCTGCCAATGCTGACTTGAATGGGGCTTCTCACCCAGAAGAAAACCTACATGTGAAAAGTATTCTCATGATCAGGTCTGTGAAGTAAAAGTAAGTCCTGGTTTCCTTCCTCAAACAAATAAATCCATTTATGCCAATGAGTTGGTTTCAAGTCTTCTATGGGTAGGTCCCACTCCCTGGTCTTTATGTGAGATCTGAATCTTGCCCACTGGAGTGAGTCAGGCTATCGGTGTTTGGCTCTGTGCTTCAGGGGTCAGTGACTGCATTTACATGTGGGCAGACTTCAAGCTGATTAAATCAAACTACTGCACTGAAAAGAACATTAACTGAATGCTTCCTAATATTCTGATGGTGTATAAGCTATTCTGAATCTTAAAATCCATAGAGGATTTGTCCTAATTCATTCTGGTACACACCAGTACATAAATGAATGCTTTTTGTTTAGTAAAATTGAGGAAATGCATTAAAAAAGAAATTAATGGGAATTTTAAATTGCTTTCTTTTTCAGGATCTGAGAAGCAAATAATTGTGAGTAATATTGGAATGAATGTTCTCACCTTCTCTGTCATCCTGTGTTTCCTAGTTTTATTTCTTAGAATTCAAAAAGCAATACTTTCTTAGTAGCAGTGGTGCAGGAGGCTTGTCTTGATAATGTGCTTCAGCCACGAGGCTTGTCTAGAAGTGATTGAATTATATGTTTGCTTGTTTTCTCCACTGAAACCAGGGACAGATGCAGGCCAGATGTGAATGTCAGGGACAAAGCACTCCCTTCACATCTCTATGTTGGGCACCCACCTTTCTGACAGCTCAATGGCCTTGAGGAGATCCTACAGTGGAGGGCCAAATGCAGGAGAACACATACTAACAGTCCTGACTCAGGCTGTGCCTTCTCTACAACTCCCCACTGCTTGTGGGTAGTGTTGAGGTGCCAGAGAGGGGATGAGATGATATGCTGGGAAGAAAGGAATTGCCAGTACTACAGCAATGGAGTGGGAGAGGGGCTACAAGAAGACTAAAATTTCCTTGGTAGCCTCCCAATAAATTCATATCAGTTTAAAGCTACAAGTGAATCTGGCAACAAACTTGTATGACTTCAGATCTTAAGTCACCCTCTGTGTTGAAAGCTGTTTGATGTGGATCTCTCCGCTAGCAACTGTCTGCAGGCCAACAAATTCACTTTCTACGCATCGCAAAATCACCACAGTTTTTACTGGTCACTTTTTTTCCTGAAGGCAGGAGCAAAAAGTAGTAGAGGATCTTCTGTGTTTTTAATGCATCCACCTACTCAGTCCTTCTCTTTGGACACTTCTGTATGCTTTCAGTAATCAATTAAGCCGGCCTTTGCCTTTCATACAGCATCCCTTTTCAATGGAAATCCAGACATGTTGGCAGTGCTTGCTACTGGAGGAGTAAAGAAGGAATAATGATCCAAAAGAAAGTATTATAGTCTCTCAAATTGCACTGGGATATTCTCAAATCAAACAGCAGCCCTGCATGTGTTGGTATTCACTTCTAATATTCTTCAAGAGAGCCTGTTCATTGCTAAAGACTTTGTGCATTGCAACAGCATCTGAAGCCTAGGAAGAACTACAAAAGCAAGACACTGATGAACATTCTGCGCACCTTTGTTTTTTAACCCTCACAACCAAAAAACCAGAGAATGATAAAGAGCAAAAATGGATATCAGATGCACTGAACTTATTCAGATTAGGTAATGCAGTTGGAGGAAAGAAGATAAGTAGTGTGTGCAACATCTTGTTGACCTGAAGGATCAGATGCCTAAAAGTATATTTTACTAAGAACAGTTGTAAAGAGAACAGTAGTGTAGGCAGGTAAAACCACAGATCAAATACTTTGCAGGTCCATATTTCATCACATGGCAGTATGCTTTCAGATGCCAAACTCTGTTCCTATTGAGTCTATGGCAGAATGCCCACTGACTTCAAACAGAATAGATTTTGTCCCTCTAAGCTATGAGTATGGCCAGTAATACTAATGCAGAATAGAAATAAATTGTGTAGGTGAAGAGTAGGGAGTTGGTGCTAGAAATTTAGTGCCTGCCTGATCTTGATCCTTTTATTTTCAAATTAAGAAGACCCTTTTCCTCTTAGAACATTATATCAATCATTGTTTTTTTGATCCACAGTATTTTACAGTCCATTTGCTGAAGTGAATAATTACTAATAAACTTTATTTAGTAAATAGTTTTTTAAATAGTTAGCCCAAGTTTTCAGAAGCATTAGAAACATTCTTTCCAAACCAAAACTTTTTGGTATTGCAGCAAGTTTTGTTCAATAAAGATCTTTTAAACCTTCTCATTGGTATTCTCTTTCTTTTTACCTTCTCCTCTGTTCCATGGTGCTCCCTTTAGTTAAGTTTATCCAAATTGATATTCTTAAACCTTATTCTGGAAGTGGATTTTATAGTTCCTTGTAATTGTTTGACAGCTCTCAGCATTATAGCAGGTATCTGTGTATGGATGTGAAAATGAACAGCATAAAACAAACTACTGAACTTTTTTTGCACTAAAGTAATTTTGCATCAAAACAAGTAAAATTGCCAGCAGTGTATCTGTAGTATTTTAAAATCAGATTAAAATAGAATTGCTGTATTCTTTAATTAACATAGCTGAAAGTTAGCCAAATCGGCTTCGGACACAGCAGGAGACGTACAGTTTGTCCTGATTTTGTGGGGAATGAAAAAATGTAATACTTGGCACATGAACTAACTATGCTGACTTAAAATGTTACCAAAACATATTCAACTAAATCAAATATGGTGGTTTACCAGAGATTAGCCGACATATTTTAACAGAACAGAAGAGCACAGTTTTAAAGTTGTGGGTTACTGAAAGAAACAAAATCTAGAGAAAGTGATTATCAGTGACATGAAAATTTTGAAGAGAACTACTTGCGTATTGAAATCAGTGAGGTTCTTTGGCCAAACCCTGATGTTCTTACCAATACGTCATCACCTACAAACAGTTCTGTTTATTTGGGAATCCAGCTTTTTATGACAAATGAGATTTCAATGTGTTTCAACTGGAGTGAACATTTTCAATTATCAAGATGTTAAAACTCACCACTTTTTAATTTCTATGTGCCCATCTGCATAAAATGGGTTTTGATGAGGTTAGAGGTGTAATATTATGATGGGGATAAATTTTTTATGAAACAGAAACAAACATCAACTGAGTAAACATCATTAGTGCTTACAAAATCTAGACTAGATATAGTCCTTGCCCGTATATGACTGAACTTCAGTGTCTTAGTAAGCAGATACTTTCTTATAGAATTTTTAGGGCAGAATTCTGTCATTTTCAGATGCACATCCTTAAGCAAAGAAACTCTCATGAAAAACTTATGAAAAGCCCAATTAGAAAACCTCTGATGAAATCAGATGTAGCTTTCTAAACAGTCCTGTTACAGAAAGGTAAAACTGATTTTTCCTGAGACAGTGAGGACTGAATCCAGCGAAATTCCTTGAGGAGGAGCATTTCTACCATCCCTGCAAAGTTTTACTGTATTAAATTGCAGCTCAAATTCCTGCTTGTAAGGTGAGGGGGATATTCATTAAATTAGTTCATGTGGCAGCTGCTCTCACCATTCCCTTTTCTGTAGACAGCCCAGCTCTACTTGGGAGTAATACTGGTCTCTGTATGAGAGGGCTGTGTGCAGACAGCTACCAAATTTATTTTAGTGGCCTTTTTTGTCTTTAGATTTTCTTTTTCTTCAAGAATTTTATTATGAAAACTGCCTCATTCCCAAATAAGACATTTCATGGTTTTGGAAGAAACAGCTACCTGGAGAACTTTTCTAAATTGCCTCACAGACCACATCCCTTGGTGTTTCTCTAATCCAGATAATTTTGTTTCCTAGAAAGCACAGCTCATCCCTTCAGATGATTGAATTTTCCTTGCATGGATGGTTTGCCTGTTAAAAAACTTTCCTTCAGAAACCGCAGTATAACATGAGCACCCTTAGGCAATTGTTCCCAAAACTGGGGTTCTGACCATTCATGAGGTTATAGTAGTATTGATCAAGGTTGTGATTATAGCCAAAATTAATTAGATAGTCCCAGGACTGTGAGCCAGTTTGAAGGGGAATTTTCAATGAGGAGTTACCCAAAAGCCAAATGGACTGCACCTTACTCTTTTAACAGCTTCCATCTTTCAGATATCTGTGAGATGTATTCTATAGTTACAGTGGGTGAGGATTATAAAAGCCCACCCATTTTACAGACAATAAACACCAAGACAGGAGGCACAAAGACAAGAAAGGCCCCGAAGATTAGAGGGTGAAGCAGAAATCCTACCTTTCCTCAAGTCAGGGCCACTGATTCACTTTGCAACACACTACAAAGAGCTGTGACCTCTTTAAGTGAGGCACGATTTTTGGGCATCATTCCTCGAAGATCCTCAGATGTCTTTTCTACACCGAACCCATAGTCCTTTGGTGGGAGGAGGTAGGATGACTCAGTCACTCCACAGGCTCTCTGTCACTTCTCCCTGATACGTACTCTCAAGGAAAGCAGAATGCATCCATGTTTTTTGGTAAACAAAGGGATGTGTGGGAGCATTTGTCCCCTTGGAGACTTAGAGACATTGCATGGCTAGATGGAGCAGAGCTGAAAACAAAGAGCTAATTCCAGTGCTCTTGCAAAAACATCTGGCCAGCAGTGTCTCTTAAAAAAAACAGACTGGAGGAATGTAAACATATGTTTGGCCAGTGAAGGAGTTGTTATATAAATGTTAATTATGAAGAGGATTTCCCATGAGTGCACGGGCTTTTGACAGAACTTTGATCCCATGCAGGACACAAGTCTCAGGAGTCATATGATCTGCCTTAGAGCTGTACGCACACTTCTCTGAGCCCTAAGAAGCAGCAAGGCCATTTGCTGTAGCACAGGAACACAACAAGCTTTGAGGATTGAAAGTGAAGTTTGCACAGCATCATGTTGAAGCAAGTCTGTAATTAAACAGTTCCACTGGTTAGGACATGTGGATATCTAGCTATGATCCCAAAATGGTGAGGCAGCTTCCCTTAGGTCACTTAAAGAGGATATCTGAGCCTTATCATATCATTTGGCATAGCAAGGGCTATGGAGCCATTACATTTTTGCAGTTATGGGAGTAAGATTCTTCTCTTTGCTTTCAACCTTTTGAGCTGCTAGGATCTGGCTTTCCTGCCTTTTTGTTCCACAGTCAGGAGGGATGCAAGTTAAACTGACCTTTCCAAAGGGATACTGAGATTCTCATATGGCTAGCGTGACTCCAGGCTCCCACAAAGATCACAAACATGGGGGACAACCTGAGGCTTTCTTAGCTGTGAATAGTGCCATTTAGCAAAGGGAGTGACTCACCACATCCAAAGTGAAGCCTGTCCTCAAACCGTTGGGGTGAAGGCACCAGAGGATCTGTTTAATAATCACCCTGTTTGCATTGCTTAAACAGACACCATGAGCCTCCTCTTCTTGTCCCACTGCGGCCACCCCTTCCTCCTGCAACACCCTTGTTCATGCAGCACTTGTGCTGCTGGGCGATGCATCCGACCAGGGAACTTACCTGACTGAAAAATATCAGAACTTTTTTGCAGTGTTACTTTCTCTGATGGATTAGAGTTCCCTGTTCCAATTTGTGATGTGACTCCAAAGTCTGTCAGCAGAGTAAAGGCAATGAGAGGCGGGAATGGTCAGGCAAGAGTGGGAATTCAGGCATACGAAAACCGTGGGTCTTTGGTGTCCAGTGCCTGAGTATTGAACCATGCTTTGGGACTGATAGCTTCTGTCTGCCTTGCCTGTTAAACTCTTACTGCATGTGGTGCTCTATAAATAATGTCTTTTGAAACTATAGCAAGCCTATTTTAAAAGAGAAGCACATTTACTGAATTTCCCTGTGATTTATCTGCCAGCCCTCTTCCCTCCCTAGTCCCCCGTGGCTGAACATCTCACTTACGTACTTCACAAATGCGAAACAGAATACTCCACTGCTTTTTCCTCCATTCTTAAATGAAATTGTGAGAATTCAGCCTTTCAAAATGACTAAGAAAGGCAACAGGACTTCTGCTGAGGAAGAAAGAGAGTGATCTAGATTTAAGGCTTTAGGGGGTTTCAAACAGCGAGAAAGAGTTGAAACAGTTAAAAGCCAGGATTCCTAAGCAACCTTTTCATTGAAGTGCTTTAAATATCAGAATTTCTGACCATATCCAAGGGGTTGCATAGGAGTTCTATTCTGGCATTGGAGAGAGTTTGATTTAGTTAAGTTATTAATACTGAAAATAACATTTTTATTCCAAGCACTAAAACATGAGTTTCAATTCTGAAGATGACACAGTTCAAAGCATATTTATTTGCAGTAAAATCTGCCTCTGAAGGAGGAAATAATGGTTTGTTCACATCATTGTCTCTGAAATATACTCAACAGTGTCAGAGGGCCAGCTTTTCTAAGAAGATGATTCTGTGAGAGCCACTGGTACCCAGAGAGCAGGTGATATATTATGCATCCTTGATCTGTGGCTTCTAGCTACATTACCTGTTCTCCTGGTGATGTCATAACAAGGAGTCAAAACCTCAGCTGTATTTAATATTCACTCACAAGCTTTTGTCAGAGGCAGGCATGATTTCCTGATGTCTTTTACACCCAGGAAAGAAGGATGACTGAGACACTATAAATCTCAAAGTCCTGTTTTAGACATAACAGAGCGAAGGAGAGAATATTATGACAACGTAGCATTTACATGGTCAAAGTACTACAGTTGTAATAACAGCTCTAATACCCTCATAAAGCTAAGGAGTAAACATTATTATCTCCATACAGAAGCTTGCCAAAGGTGATATACCCTGGAATTTATTTTAAGTAAGTTTAAGCTCTTCAGTTTCTCTCTAGAAACTAATAAGCCATTGAGAAGCAAACTTGTAGCAGAAGTAAGAATAGGTACTGGGCATTGCTGGAATTCAAGCCCATGCCACCTCACAGCTATCAGAATTTCCTGTCTGAGAGGTAGCTGGAAGCTATATTAAAAGCTGGAGTTTATTGAGTTGTGTCTGCACAGTGGACCTGTTGTCTGGAATTTGTCTCCTGCAAGTTGTCCTTCATTTGGTGTGTCCCTGAAAAGAAGTAATTCTTGTTTCCACTTCTGATGATAAACCACAAGTTAAAACAAGCAGGTTTTTCCTTGAATGCCAACCAGCTATTATTATACAATTTGTTATCAGATCAAAGCAAACATGACGTTAGCCCTTGGACAGTACATCATAGCGCCATACCTTTCACATGGAAAGGAGGAGCAAGGGGGAGGAGAATACATATCCAGCTTTGCTCTCCTGATGTGACTGCAGGTAGTTTAAACCATAATTATGGCAGTGGCTAAGCTCTTTGACTTTCTTACTGATGGGGTGTCTCCCCTCCTCAGTCTATTTCTGGGTGCTGTAAATATTGCTCTCCATGTAGCACGAAAGCAACTGATCCACAGCCTTGCTGTCTAATGACTCAAAAATGTGAGGACAGATAGAAGCTGTACCCGTTTCTGAAGTCCCTTGCTCAGCAAATCTGTAGAGATCGATGCAGCCTTTATACCTTAGCAATAGTCCTTGCTGCACTTGAGGGGTCATGTTGTGACAGGTGCCCTTCCCTCAACCTGCCCCTTCCTCTGCCTTGTGAGACACAGACAGACCAGAGTTCAAACTTGCCACCTGCAGGAAGCCTTTGCCAAGAACAGAGGATACTTTGCCAAGCTGTTGTTAACATTTATAATTCTTTGCATTTTACATTAAAGCCCAGCTTCTGGAATTTAGTGGGTATGTGAGAAATTTGACTTTTGTTTATTTCTTTGGAAGGTTTCTAGTGTTCAGGTTTGCAAAGGAAGGACTTCTGAATTCAGGGTTCAGAAGTTAGGAGGAAGGGAAACCCCTCTCTATAATTGCTACCTATAGGAAATGGTGAGATTTTTAAGCAAATGTCATGATAATGAAATATGAGTCATGTTGTTTTAAGATCTGGGCTGCTGATAGGGCCTCTTTTAATGTCCTTTGCATAATCCCACAGACTCTTTCACATCTGGTCATAGACCCAGTGCACAGTTTGTGTTGTTTAATAGTAGTACAACAGGTTTCCTGATACCTGCTTACATCTCAAAAGTCATGTCAGGTAGGCACTGTTGCACCTTCACAATTAGTTATTTTCCTTCTGAGAAAAGGAAGAGCTTTAGGCCAACGTGGATGGCACATCTCACAGGTGGTGGTTTTTCCCCACTTTTCTCAATATAGTGTTCCCATCAGCATTAAAAGTGAGCCCAGTACACAGCACTCTTATTCTTAAATTGATTCTTTCTGTAAGGCTTCAGCTCAGCATCACTTGGGCTCTAAAGGTGATCCCCTTTTCACATGCTGTTCACACTTTTCATGATAGCATTTTGAGCAATTACAGATAGGTTACAGACTAATTTATCCTTCACAATCCCCCTCAGAGCCATGCAAATGTGTTTTACCACCCTTCCTTTACTGACAGAGAAAGCAAGACATGGAGATTAAAGGCAATATTCTCTCCTTTGTTTTTGTTCTTGGAAAAGAGCCAAATTTATTAAATTCTGGCTGAAGGTGGGGGAGGAAAGTCAAGATCTGGGGACTGGTCTGGGACAAACTCCTCCCATTACTTGAATCCTGTTAAAAGCAGTTCTGCCACAACCATTGGAGATCAAGTCTCTGGGAGGTCCTGGAGATGACACAAGGAGGTAAGAGGGAGCTTTGTGATGATCTAAACTTTCCATCAGTCTGAGTTGAAGGTTGCAGTTTGTCACTGCAGAGACACAGGGTTTATAAGGAGCCTGTACTTACAAGAGCAGTGAGGTGGCTGTGAGAATTGACAGGGCTTCAGAGTTCACTGAACTGAAGTGGAGCTTGAGAGAAGCAGCAGCTGTTAAGAATTGGGAACAAACACCATGAAAAGCAGGATGGTGGAAGGTTTGCTGTGACTCCAGTGAGCCCTCCCTGCTCTTGCTGCAGCTGAATCATTCCTGGCTTGCAGAAGGAAAGGCCAATCCATTAGGAAAGAGAAAATTGCACTGATTAAATCAAGCAGAATTTGGGATGCATTTGCAAAGACTGTAACTCCCAGTGAACAAGATATGCTATTCAAGTATGGTGGGGGCCAAAACAGTGCTTCTAACTTACATCCTAGTGGGAATGTCAGAGTGATAGAGAGCTATCATCCCCACGCCCTTAGGACAGAGCATTCCTTGTGGGATTTGGATAGGATTCCCCAAGAGAATTATGAATTCTGTGTTAGATGAAGAACTCCTATACTTAAAAAACCAACTGAACAAGTGTCTAACTGATACATGGCAAAACGTCTGTGTTCTTGCACTTAAATTTATGCCACAAACTGGTTTTCCTCCATCCAGCTGACTGTCTCAGTAAGGGTTCCAATTTCTGGAAAAGGAAGGAAATGCCTCTATACATCATCTATTTAAGACTCAGTTGACCTACCACTGTCATTCCAGAAGGGCAGAGAGAAATACATGGTTCCCCTGAACTCTGTAATTCTGTAAATTTGTTTAGGATTTAAAAAACAGGGTGATAGATGCCTTCTAAATGTCAATGACAAGATAGATAAGTGTTCTATCCTTAACCTACCATTTTCTTTTAAAGTGTCCCTGTCTGTTTACTGTCTCTTCTTGTTTCTTGTGTTCAGACTTGAGAAATAAAACCTGCTGGCATATACAGCAGAGAGCCCTGACCCCAGCCATGATCCCCTGACTTCCCAGCACTTCCAGAACTGTACTGGTAACAGTGTCAGGTTCTGTTGAAAACACATGCAAAGAGAGTCCAGTCGTCATTCATGTAGCTCTGTACCTTCACTCCCTATATCCAGGAGAGTCATTAGCCTAAATGTTCTGTCCTGAGAATGATATTCTTCTCTTTCTGTTTTCTTAACTGATTTTATCTAGCCTGGTATCCAGTCTTTCAGTGTATGTTCTGATCTAATCTCTCTGATCACTGTGGACAAAAAGCGGAAAAATCCTACTCAGGCAGTGCGGTTATTTACAGTAAGTGTGGTGAGGCACTGGAACAGGTTGCCCAGAGAGGTTGTGCATGCCCCATCTCTGGAAGTGTTCAAGGCCAGGTTGGTCAGGGCTTTTAGCAATCTGGTCTTGTGGGAGATGTCCCTGCCCATGCCAGGTGGTTTGGACTCAAGGTTCTTCAAAGTTCCCTTCCAACCCAAACCATTTTATTATTCTGTGGTTCTATTACAGAAATATGTTCATAGAGCAGCTCATAAGCAGAATTATACCTTTTCTGCAAGAGAAGGGCTATCACACATTTAGATAAGGCTTGTCAGGCTGTGTTCCCTCTTTTGCTCCCACAGAATCTCTTCCTGCAGCTGCACTTTCCCCTTCACCTTTTTATTTACCTTTGTCTCAACTAAGACTGCGCCACAGTGTTGGACCTCCTCACTCACCTTCTTCTGGCCTTGGCCAAGCCAGACAGTTGTGTCAACAGGATTGAGCTTCACTGATCCCCAAAATTGTGAGGTTTCTTTTCATTTGTCCTTCTGCCCCTGGACAGAACCGCACTGCTGTTCCAGCAGCTTATCAGAGTGCTGGAGCTATTGGGAATCCTTTGCTCTTTGCCCCTCTGCAGTTCCTTACTTTTAATTTTTTAATCATTTGTTGCCATCTCTTTCCTTTTTTTCAGTCGCTGTTTCCTGTAGTCCTTTGGCTTCTCCTTTTCTCTGCCTTCTCTCTTTTTTCATCCCTTCTTAGCTTCTGAGGGAGTGCTTCAATGGTGTTTCAGAGTTGGACTGATCCCCTTCCCTAAGACAAAGGGACAAAAGGGACAGTGGCCAAACCACTAAATGAAGAGCTATCTCCTGTTGTTTGTTCCACACCTGGCCTCTCCTAGCTTCACCTCATGACCTGTGCTCTTGCACTGACAGGGAGAGTGGCCTACAGAGTTTGTCTGTTTGGTGTCACACAGAAACTATAGGAAAGCTTTGAGGAGCTATCAGGCCTTATGTGATTTCGGCTGGATAGCCAGGGTGGAACAGTTCTCTTGCTGAGAGCACAACAATATGAAGCTTTTGTGGAATGCAGGAAGTGGGTAAAGACAATGCTCGAATAAAAATCAGAGGTGTGGATGACATGAAGATATTTTCTTTGTCTCTGCACTCCATTCACAGCTTCATTCTTCTCCACCTCTCTCCTCACCATTACTTACTGTCTGCCCAGTGCAGTGGGACGCTTCTGCTGACACAGTTGGAATGGGGATGATGTAGTGATAGTGGAATTTCCAACTCCTTACACAACTCTGCATGCAAATTTGCAGAGATGCTTTCTCTGCATTTTAAACACACAGCTCTTAAGCCAAGTTACAGACTCTCTTCACATCCCTTATACATGCACATATGCCCTCTTTCTCTGAGTCAGACTTTCAGACAGCACATTCTTGCTGCCTTGTGCTTGCTGTTCATGCCACACTGGCCATCCCAGTGGATTTGTGGCTGCTGTGCCTCACTGGAATAGGGCACTCAGCATGCACTGGGGAGGGAACCCGAGCAGCTGAGAAGAAGAGAATTTTCTTTTACAAAATCATAGAGTCAGGTGGGAAAGGTCAATGAGTCCACCCATTAGTGCAGCACTGCCAAGCCCAACACTAAACCATGTCCACAAGTGCCACATCTACCGGTCTTTTTAACCCTTTAGGTAAAAAAAAAAATCCTAATATCAAATGTAAACCTTCCCTGGCACAACTTGAGGCCACTTCCTCCTGTCACTTGCTGCCTGGGAGAAGGGACTCACCCCCACCTACTACAATGTCCTTTCAGGCAATAGTAGAGAGTGATAAAGTTTCCTTTATGGCATTTTTTACATGCAGTGCTCCATGAGAAACAGCTATGTAGCTGTAATGCGCCAGTCTTATGCCATTTGCAGAGCTATTTGAGCAAAAGCCCGCCAACCCAAAACACTTAATTCTGCCTGCAATTAAATTTGATATCTACCTGCAGTCAGTGTTGGAATCCTATGGCTTTTCCTGTGACTGTTAATGACTGATGAGGTGCCCAAGACAAGCTGTTCCCTTGGTTGTATAACCCACACACTGCTATTGGTCTTGTTAAAAGAGATTTTGGTGAGTGCAGTTGAATATGCTGCCATGAGATCTCCAAAATGCTTTTTTCAATGGATGCTAATCCTGAGCTACCAAAAAACCCATAGGTACAGGAAAGGCAGATCATGTTCTGCAAATCATAGACTGGGATCTAGCCAAGTACAAAAGAAACTAAACAAGAGCTGCGGCCAGGCCTTTGAAGGTAAAACTGTGTGAAACATTTGCTTCTGTTAAAAATACTCCGACTGCTTTTTTGTGTATCAGTCTTCCTGCAAAATAATTTGCCTCTGTGGCCTTTTTTTCCCCCAACTTTGGACACAAAATACACACTCTGGATGGCTGCCAAAATGATGAGACAGCTTCTCTTATATCGCTTCAAGAGGACATCTGAGCATTATTGGTTGGATTTTGTTACGCAGTGAGGGGAATAAAAGATTCTTCTGCCTCCCTAATGGTACAGCTTCTTGCAATACTTCAAGCAAACTGTGTTTTCATAGCTTGTTTTCAGAAGGGACTGCATTACGAGCTAGCCAGAAAACTAAAGCCAAGCTGGTTATCTCATACAGCTTGCAACATCGTTGAGAAGCCAGTTCCCTTGTGGCTAAGATTTTCCAAAGATACAGATGACTAGAATGCACTAAGATCTTTAATATCTGAGTGGCCTCCACAAAATATCTCAGAAAGGCTGTTTTCGGAAAAACTGTGCTCCTCTTCTGTGAAATTGAGCCTTTCTCAGTTGTGACAGGGTAAATGGGCAGTAACAAAAATCATAGACACTTTTAAAAATTTTGGCTAAATTATTCTTTGACCTTATAGTTATTGTGTATGTTTTAAAAGACCCTGCAAACTTGTTTGTGTTATTAGAATGTGCCAGCATTAATCCTGAAGCTTCTTCAGACTTGTCTTATTTAGAAGTGGATTTAGGCAAGCAAATAAGAACCTATTTAATATGGACATTGAGAGCACTTCAGCAGAATTATCAATGCTGACTTTAGCTTATTTCCTGAGGTAAACATGAGTAGTATCTTCCCTCTTCCATTAACTTTCTAGCTCCTCAATAAAACATTATAGAGAATTAGATTCTTCTCTGTTGCCGATTTGAACAGAGAACATTTAGTGCTGGTGAATAGTAAGTATTTTCCATATGCAAATTTACTAATTTGCTACCCCTTACTTCTTGTTAAGGGAAAGGGTCATTTATTCTGCTTAAAGCTTTCCCTCAGAGCTATTCAAATTAACAAGATGCTAAGTGTTTTACTGAGGAGGGTCTATAATTTCCTCAGCTGGTACAGCTGGAAAATCGGCATTTATTTATGCTCTGCTCAGAAATTACTGAGACAGAGACATACATTTGCTATGTAAAATACATTGTTAGTTTCTCAGCATGTATCATCATGCTGGGTCAGAGTTAAGAAGGTTAATGAAATATTTAAAGTGAATTTTTGCATAGCATTTTTTTTAGTACTGCAATGGATAAACCATAAAGCTAAGAGCATGTTTATGTAAGGTATTTAATCAGTTGTTTTCATCATATAGAGTGTATAGAGGCTATTATCAAGATGTTCTTACACCACTTGAATGGGATTAAGCTCTTTATAAATACTCTTTTAAAGGCAAATTTGAAATTGGCTTCTAAGGTTGTTTGCTATAGTAATGAGCAGCAGAGCTGATGTCTCTCCGAGTTTGCATTAATTTATACGATTATTGAGACCAAACTGGCTGTAGCTCCTTTTGGGCTTGAGATTTTGAGAGGAGATGCACCTGTGTCACCCCTGACGGTCCAAAATTCAGAGGAGCTCAAGGGCTGAGTATGTTGTATATAATAAAGACAGTATTTCTGACTAGGTCACCTGGTCTGAGGCATCCAGACCAAGGCATTATGTAATGTTTACTTCTGCCTCCATTTCCTTGCAGAACTGCTCGAGCAATGGAATTTCTTGAATGTCATCAAAAGAAGTCAGACCCAGATGTGGACTGCTTCTGCTTGACATGCCAGGAGTGAAACTAGCTTTCTGTGGTTTCCTATGCTGCAGTGAGAGAAGGATTAAAAATTAAGGTATTTGAACTCCGTGAAATTACATACAAATAAAGCAGTGGGTATGTTCAAAAGGGCTCTTTGCAAATAAACAACAACAAAAAGTCACCACTTTGACACAGCCAGGCTTGAAAAGAACATGCCAAGATCAAATAACAGGTGTACCCACTGGAGCTGGAACCAAAACAATGTGGTCCACTTCATTTTCTACTTTACATATAAAGAGTTTGATAAAAATGCACTTAAGCCTTTTTAGCTCTGTGGTAGATACAAGATTGCTCCAAAGTGGCTTTACAGGAGCAGGCTGTACTGGTGGCACATGGCGACAGTTCGACTTTTTTCTTGGCAGGGCTTTGGTGCCTGCTGAATAGGTCATAGAAGCATAGAATCATAGAATGGGTGGGAAGGGACCTTTAAAGATCATCTCCTTCCAACCTCCTTGTCATGAGCAGGGACATCTTCCTCTAGACTAAGTTGCTCCGAGCCCCATACAGCCTGGCCTTGAGTGTTTCTAGGGATGGGAAATCTACCACTTCTCTATGCCAGTGTCTCACCACCCTTACAGTAAAGAATTTCTTCCTAATATCTAACGTAAACCTGCCCTACATCAGCTTAAAGCTGTTTCTTCTTGTGCTGCACTACATGCCTTTGTCAGAAGTCTCTCTCCATCTTTCTTGTAAGCCGCCTTTTACTGGAAGGCTGCAATAAGGTCTTTTTGAGGCCTTGTCTTCTCCAGGCTGCAAAACCTCTTCTCTCAGCCTTTCCTCACAGGAGATGTAGTCCAGTCCTCTGATCACTTTTGTGGCCCTTCTCTTGGCCCACTCCAACAGGTCCATGCTTTTCCTCTGGTGATGACTCCAGGGCATCACACAGTACTGCAGGTGTGGTCTTACCGGAGTGGAGTATAGACATGAGAACCATCACTACAAGCCAAACAGTCTGAAAAAAACCTTGGGAGTCTAGATATCTGTTTCATTTCTATTCTGCATTTAGAGTCAGAAGCTGCCATCTTCAGTGAACTCATAATTAGCAGGGTGAGAATGATGAGGGAAAAGTCTCTGACCCCATTTCTGCTGTAGTAAAGCTGAAGCAAATCTGACTGTTGGAATGTTTTGCCGTGGGTGAGCACTTTGGGCATTGTCATGGTTTGACCCTGGCTAAGTGCCAGGCACCCACGGCAGCCGCTTACTCGTTCCCTCCCCTGCCACAGCTGGGTAGAGAAGGGAAGGAGAGGGGGGAAAAAACCTAGGGAATTAACACAAAGATCCATGAGTTGAGATAAGGAACTGGGATAAAACGGTCCAAGGACAAACCAGGCTCAACTTAAGTTGAAAAGTGAAATTTATTACTACTAGAGTTAGAAGGAGGANGGTCTCCCACCTGGACTGCAGTTTCCTCTGACATCCACCCGCTCCAGCGTGGTCACCTCCTCCACAAACTGTGGGACTTTTATCTCAGTCTCTCTCTCTCACTGGGCTGCACCTGCTACGGCTTCTTCTGGGATCTACGGCTACTGTGGCTTCTTCTGGCATCCATGGCTGCTGCAGCTTCTGACATCTCTCCGCTCCATTGTTGGCATCTCACCCACGGACTGCGGGTGGATCTCTGCATCCACTATGGACCCCATGGACTGCAGGGGGGACACCCCGCCTCACCGTGGGCTCACCACGGCCTGCAGAGGAATCGCAGCTCCATAGCCTGGGGCACCTCCTCCCCCTTCTTCTCCACTGACCTTGGTGTCTCCATGTTGTTTTCCCTCACATGTTCTCACATCCTCCTCCTTCTCTAACTAAAGGCAGCTGCGTGCGCATTTTGTTTTGATTTTTCCTTAAATATGTCACCACAGAGGCGTAACTAACATTTCTAATTGCCCCAGACATGGCCAGTGTCATGTCCATCATCTTCAGAGCCATCAGAGATTGGCTCTGCTGGAAATGGTGAAGAATTCTAGAAGCTTCTCACAGAAGTCATCTTTATGGCCCCCTTCCCACTAGTAAAACCACAACAGGCATTTAATTGCTTATTTAGTTCCTTCAGCAGAATCACTGATATCAACAACAGCCAAGCATGGCCTCAGTTGGCTTGTTATTAGATAAAGAAGGCAAGATTGCAGTTTTGGGGGAATTTCACACACACAAAGAGCACCACTGATCTTCTCACAGTGATGCAGTAAGAGAAACTGTTGTGGTTTTAACAGTACAAGAACCAGGCATTTGAGACAGAGATGGTTGCACTTGTGTATTTTTAGAGGCATCACAATCTATATGTTTGGGAATTTGTTTGATTGTTGTTTATCTTTTAAAAAATCTGGAAATCAGATTTCTCCTTTGTTGCAGCAGAGAATTTTTCAGCAGTTTCAGCAAAATAAATATAAGGCATGGGATCTTGGACAGATATGGTGTTCTTCAGGATAAGTGTCAGAAATTGGACTTAATGGGTAGCAACAACAGAAATAAATGAAAATTCTACCTTAAATGGTGGACAAAATGCTTTTAAAAATGGGTTAAGACCCATTTTTTGTTTACTTTATGTAAGACTTATGCAAATTCTCCAATCTCTTTTTCAGGATAAATGTAAACCAGACAGACACAAACTCTTTTTAAATCTTTTGCAGTCATCACAGAGAACCAAAGAATGACATCAGCCTTAAAAATCTCTGCCTAGATTGTCAGCTGAGAAACATCTTGATAAAACCAAAATTTTTCCCACCAAATTTGAGAATTGTCATCATTTGTAACTGCAAATAACCCAGGCATGCTTGATAGGCCTCTCAATATTTTTAACACTGTAACTGGATATGCACAACAAGTCAGTGTGTGCCTCAGCAAAACTGGACGACAGGAATCCACTAGTTTAAAAGGAGGATTGCATTACACACAAAAGGGAAAAACCTGTTCATTGTAAACAGTTTCATTTGTATCTCACAGCAAATTAGTTGCCTTCAAAATCTCCTCAAGGGAGTGTGGCATCATGAAGCCTTTCATCAGGGGCCCCAGACTGGGCTCCGCTTCAAACTTCTTCAGAAGAACAGAACAAACATCCTCCTTCCACTGAGCCGGATGTTTTCCGAAGGTAGAACAAGGTATCCTCTGTACCTCAAAGGGAGGAAGGATCACATAACACCAGACATAAATGTGAAGTTACCAGTTTTCACAGGCCTTTTTATTATTATTGCTTTTTTAAACCAGGAAGCTTTTCCACATCCCATTTAGAGCTATGAAGTTCTATGGTTTTCCTCTGCTTTGGATGTACTGACATTCAAATCCCAGGCTCTCAAACACAGTCATTAAGTGCTGGGCACCTTAGCAGAGAGAAGGGTGGCTGGTAGAACATTTCACTCTCATAACAGCCCTATGACAAGTACAGAAATTGTGTATGTGGAAAATTATTTATCAGGAAGCATTTGATGTATTTTTAGGTTCTCTTTTAAAGCAATTTAGTGCCTGGAAAGCAAGGGAGAGAACTCAGGTTCCCCACACACTGCCAGTAACTTCTCTGTAGACTTCAGCTTTGGAACCAACCACACCTGAAATTTTTGGGAGTTGTCATGAATTTAGATCAAAATTGAAGCACCTTTCTTATGACACCACACAAGCAGTGGTTCCTGCCATTTTCTTCCCTTAACTCAATACCCTGTTGTTAATCCTGTGTCAGGCATTAAAACAGGCTGCCCAGGGAAGTGGTGGAATATCTGTCACTGGAAATATTCAAAAGGCATGTGGATGTGGCACTTGAGGACAATGTTTCATGGTGAACATGGTGGTAGTGGGTTAATCGCTGGACTCCACAATTTTATGGGTCTTTTTCAGCCTAGACAATTCCATAATTCTAATCAACAGAACAAAAGTTTGTATGAATTTTGTCCTGTATGGATCACTCTCTAGAATGAAACAGGTTTGTATTCTTGTTGTAGAGTTCTCCAAAGACATGGAAAAAACCACAGCAGGGATCTTTTCCTCTAGCAAACTGCCTAAGCTTAAATAGCTCACATTCTTCTGGACCTTGCTGTTGTTGCTTTAATGGTTTCGCATGTTTTGCCTGCATATGCAAAAATACTTAGATGTTGTTTAGAGCATTCTGGAAAATTAATTTTTTCATTCATGCCTAAGAGAGGAAAGGGCATGATCAGCTCAAGGGGTTAATAAAAAGGGATTTGAAGTTATTCACCTCCTAGGGATTCACTTCTAGGCTGCAGGTTGTAATGATTTCAAGACTGGCCAGTGGCACTCTGATGAATGTTTCACACTTGCAGTCCCATTTCCCTACATGGGAATGTCTGTCACAAACCTCAGACCACATGGTGTTTTCTATAAATTTGTGCACATTTCCAAGACAATAGGCTAAAAAATGAATGGTGTGGAGATGACCTACCCTTTTATGTGTGGATGATTTGTCTCAAGGACACAAGAAAGTAATTTTATAGGTCTTTGTGATTGATTTATTACCTTGATAATGAAAGTTGTTTTCTCTTTTACATAGTTTGGCTGTCCATCTCGTAAACTTGTGTTTACAGAATAATCAGTTGTTTTAGACATTGTAGAAACAAGAACTGCATAACCAGCAGCAATGGAAGCTGTAACATCTCTTCCATCACATTTATACTTTAGTAAAGGCTTTGACATAATTTTTCACAGCATTCTGCTGGAGAAACTGGCTTCTCTTGGCTTGGATGGGTGCAGTGTGGGTTAAAACCTGTCTGGATGGCCCAGAGAGTGGTGGGGAATGGCGTTACATGCAGATGGCAACCAGTCACCACTGGTGTTCCTCAGGGCTCGCTGTTGGGGCCAGTCCTTTTCAACACCGTTATCATTGATCATTTACATTGTATCATTGGACAAGGGGATTGAGAGCACCCTAGTTTGAAGAGGACACCAAGTTGTGTAGGAGTGTTGATCTGCTGGAGGGTAGGAAGGCTCTGCAGGGGGATCTGGACAGGCTGGATTGATGGGCCAAGGCCAATTTTATGAGGTTCAATAAAGCAAAGTGCCGAGTCCTGCCCCTGGGTCACAACAACCCCAGGCAGCGCTACTGGCTTGGGGAAGAATAGCTGGAAAGCTGTCCAGTGGAAAGGGACCTGGGGGTGTTTGTCAATAGTAGCTGACCCTCAACCAGAGTGTACCCAGGTGGCCAAGAAGGCCAATGGCATCCTGGCCTGTATCAGCAATAGTGTGGCCAGCAGGTCCAGGGCTGTGACCGTCCCCCTATACTCAGTACTGGTGAGGCCACACCTCAAATAAAAAGGACAGAACAGACCAAGAAGCACTGATAAAGAACAGACTCTTGGCTCAGCAAGCTTCAGAAGATAATCACAAGCTTTCTGGAAGCCAATTTAAGTGCCATGCCAGAACACAGTCTAATTTCGCTGTTAAGCTCTTTGCCAGGAAATAAACTATTTCATTCAAGATGTTATTGCATTAAGCAGAAATGACTAAGGCTGAGATTCTGAGATCCAGTTCATGCTGAATGTCACCTCACTTGACAAGCAGATCTTAAGTAACAAAAAAGGCATTCAAAAAGAGGGCTTTTAATTCAGTTATATTTTTAGCTAGGCCTTCCTGCTTACCTCTAGATATCTTGTTTCTTATCAGAAGGAGTTAAAGCTTCACAGAGCATAAGATGGAGGAAAGCTGAGCTGCTGTGGTACATGACTTTATATACTGAGTAGGATCAAATAGGTGAGAAATTGGTGATGCTGGACAAGAAATAACATCCCCTTCTCTTCACAAAGCAACGCCCAAGTGTGATAGTAAGCAGAATCTATTGAAAAAATACAAAATACAAACGCATTCACAAATAATTTAATGAGTCTGTTTTACTCTGACTTCTAAAATCAGAATTATTTGCAAATAGTTGGATGGCAACCAGAATTTTTTTCACAAGAGGGCCGTTTCATTGTTCTGCTTAAAAAATGTCCGTCATTCAGTTAGGGAGCTGAAACAATGTCTTGGACAAAAATGACATGTTCGCTGCAAAGCAAACAAAACCAAAACAACCTCAGTGGTTTTTTTCCATTAAAATTGCTGTCTTTCTCCAACTGGCTATCCCAGTTTAAATCCTAATGGAAGCAAGGCTCAGCAGTTTCTGTCTCTGTAAACTCAAAGAAAAATGCAGCTGCAGAGAGCAAAGCTGATCTGCCCCAGGTAGCTCACAGTGAAGAATTGAACCCTCTCACAGTGAAGACAAAGCCTTGAGGAATCGACCACATAATATGAGTAATGGATAGTAATGTATGCAAAGAAATGATTCACAAATAAGCCAGTTATTCACAATAATAACTGAGAGTTATTAATTGGTTTACTCACTGGTTTCTGACACACACCACATTTTTTAAGATTTCCTAACCAAAAAAGACATCCTATTTGTTGCAGATTTTACCCAGAACCTTAGAGTGCCTAGAAAGAACAGCATTGCTCTACATTTTGGATTTTTAGAATGGAAAAAGAATTGAAAAACCTTCCTTTGTATGAAACATGAAGCCTTGACCACTTTTTCATCACTATGACTATGGCACTTTTCACAGAAGTAGGGTGTTAACCTCTGAGACGTGGCTATGTTCCAGCTCAGATGTTTTTCTTTCTTCCTGAATTTTCTCTGTAGTTTCAGCTGGATGACGTATTCCACACTTCCCTTCCTTTGTGTAATCCTGGTGGCACAGAATGGGAAAGACTGCTGTGTTTCCCCCACAGAGATCGCCTGCTGCTGAAATACAGCTAGCGAGGGATATATGCACAAGCTGAACTACATCTATACTCTTTGAGGCACTCAAGAGAAGCTGCATATCCACGAGGCAGACTTTGCCCCCAGTTTATTAGGCATGTTGTTATCTCCCCTGGATAACAGCAGTGCAGAACTAGGGAGTGGTGTTATCCTGCACATTGTTCATTGTCCATTCTTTACCCAGAAAACACAGGTTATTTTTATCAAGCCTCAGAAGTGACAGAGAGAACCATGATTAGCTGATCAAACTCAGAAATTCTGCAGCATAATAAAGGACAAAAACTCCAGAGGAACAAACAAACTGTAGGTGGCCCATCTTTATGATACATAAAAGTAACTTTGAAGAATTAATAGGAAGTTCACTCTGGAGTTGTACTCCTCTCTTTTACATTAAACCTTTTGCGTATCCACGAGTATAAAAACCTTTATTGCCTTTCTCTGCCATGGTGTCTTGTTAGTAAGTGGTGTCATTTTCAAGCAAAGGTGCATTTCCCACATATTCCCATAGTACTGTTCTAAAGTTTTCTCTTTTATAGGCAGGAATCTGAGACAGGCCTTTCCTGAGGGTCTCTGGAAGGTCTGGGCTGACATTTTTCCACTGCACCACAATCTCCTTCCTAACACAGCTACATGTCTGGGTCTGGAATGAGCTTGGTTGTTTTAGTTGTCCACAACTAAATAAAGGATGAAGAAGAACTCGGGATGATTTTCTGACCCTAAAGAGCCATTCAATAAAACCAGGAAAAAGTCCATCTTGATATGGCTCATATTTCATAGGAAATCCACCTCATCCCAAGATCTTATTTTTATAACCTTTCAGGATTTCTTTGCATAGTATAAAGAGAGGCAAGTTCGTAATTCCTTGAGGATAACTTCTAAATCTGTTTCAAAGATGTAGTGGGGTGATTCCTTGGGATTTAAGTGCTTCAAACTTCTGAACAAGCCAGATATGCCATTTGCAGCTGAGGCCCACCTCTGCTCTGAAGAAAGCCCGTTCCACCAGTGTGATTTTATTTTTAAAAGCAGTTCTCCTGGCAGGCTTCTCTGCCTTCAGCTGATTACGTAAAGTAAACTATTGACATATGCAGACCAGTTGAGGCCATTTTCTCCATTAAATTCAAACCTTTTTTTAAAAGTGCAGTTTTAACATGTTGTTCTTTCTGAAATATTCCACAATATGTGCTTTCACATTTGGTTATATAACATTACATTCTTTTACAATAATAAAGCTGAGTGTATTTTGGAATTGTTCACAGACTGAAGCAGTTTAGCAAATGGGACACATCCAGATGTGAAAAAGTTCTGCGGCTTGGCTAGACATGTTACTAAACCTTTTCTCAGACATCCAAATGATGCTCAGGATGAATTTAGATTTCCTTTCTGAAAGAGACCTAGCACTTTCCTAGTATGCACAGGGAGAACCATCCTATTTTTGATGCTGGGCTATTGCAGTTGAACACAAAATACATTTTACTTAATGTTAATTCAGTAATACGTTAAAACTGCTCATGAGCTTCATTTAGGTACTCATATAGCCTGCTAATATCCTTGATACAGGAGAATACACAAATAATAATGCTGTATTGAATCCAATGTCTTCAAGCTTCAGACTAGGGGCAGAGATGACTGGTAGTATTGTGGAAAGAAAACCCTGTTCGGTAGGATTTCATGTATAGGCAGATTGCTATGATTTTTCCAAATTCATAGGTAGGTACTTACATACAAGCAACAAGGGGATCTGCTATTCTAACACAACAAATACATTAATTTATGAGTATGTGGGGCTTCTCTGTTTCAAGAAGCTGATGAAGGGATGTGACACAAGCAGGGCTACTGCTATACAGCACCCCCTTGGGTGGAGATGGGCAGCCCATGTGCTGCAGTGAAACGCCTCTTTTGTCCGAAGGCATTTTCATGACCCTGTGGAACTGAAGGCGATTCAGGCCAAAGCAGTCGTCTGCATCCCCAAGCAGACATTTGAGAGATCCTACACAGCTCTCTCTGCCAAGGGTGTGACATCACTGACATGAGTCTTGGCACAGGGGATCCCTTGCCGAGATACCATCCATTGTCTCTGGGTGCATTATCATGTGTTGATATCCCCACTGCAGCCTCACGGCCTGCACACTCGATTGCTACAGCACACTGCCTCACCCTGGCCCCACACTGTCATCAGCACAAATTTAGCCTTACGACCTCGCAGGATAGATCCTACAGGACTTATATATACGGATCCTCTATTGTCCCTGCACAAGGGAAAATTCTGCGGACCTCAGGGATTTCATTACAACCTCCGTGTGCCACTCATTGCTCTGGTCCTTCACTGTATGGTCTACCTGACACTTGTTTTATCTGTGGCCTGGGGACGAGAGGGGCTAAAAGTTCTCCACTAGGATAAAATAATCTGCTTCAATTGGCTTATTCCAATCGCAGATTCTGGTCTGTATCAGTCAGGACCTGTCCCATTAACTGAGCAGTCTTTCTGTTAGTATGAGACAATGGGTCTATGTCAACACTGTACTGGTTTGGCTTTACATCACATTGAAATCAAAGCAGTCATCATGTCATCAGCCTGTAGAAACACAGTGGTGAGTTCATCCACAATAGTTATTTAAAATCTGTCTT
>VYZT01006641.1:0-37440 GCA_013400735.1 Pomatostomus ruficeps | reverse complement strand
TTTGAGCTGACTTTGATGGAAAACTCTGGGCTGACTGCCTTTGAGTTTGCTATTTTATGTTGTTTGTTGTTCTGCTTCCTGGTTATTATTGATATCCCATCATTATCCAAATACTTTCTAACCACAGGAATTAGCGTAGCTACAAACTCTTTTATTTTGTTTGTTTCTTGTTTCTCCCCTTTGCTTGTAACTTATGAATATTTATTTGTAGAGGCCAAATGTCAGGTCACAAAGTGTTTTCTATCCTTTCCCTGCATATAGACACAATACAGTGATTTACCACAAGACCACAGAGTTCAGATTCATTGTCTTGCAGAACTTACTGTTTTATTTATCCACAGAATTCTTATTTATCCATTCAAAGGATCATCCTGGCACAATTCAGTTTATTGCAGTGGTGAGATATTCAAATGTTGAGCTTTGGCTTTCTTTATCAAAGGTATTATTTTCCAAACATGCTTATCACCAAACACCCTTCATTTGCAGCTGTAAGATATCTGTGTGGAAAATATAAGACAACTTAGAATTGCATGCCAGACCTGCTTTATTTGTGGATGTGCCATGTACACAGAACACCCACCTGCTGTTTGCCAGCAGTAAAAAAGACTTATAGTAATGTCTGCACTTGGCTTTGCAATGCTGAAAGCTTTCTTTTCATGGAAAAAAAATCTGGACATTTCATGCACTTATATGGTATTTTGTAGCCTAGTACTTTAGAGCCAAAGGAAATGTACATGTCCAAGAGAGTTTGAAGGATACACAGACAGTATTCTTGGAACTAGACTTAACTGTAATCATTAGGGAAATCACTTTGTTGCTTTCCTTATGCTAGCATAGCCAATGTGCTATGCAGTTTGAGTCTCCAGCCTCCTCCTCCTCCAGGGCAGGAAGCTTTCCATTCTTTCTGAAAGCAACTATTCCATACATGATAGATTGATGAGCAGCACTTATACACAAAAACACACAGACTTTTATTATCTTTGCATTTTATCCCTGAGAAGCCTCACATTCACATGTATCATAATCTACCATCTCTCTTCTAGAGACTTACAGTCCTGCTCCAGAACTGCCTTGATGGTTGAGTCATCTCACTTAACATTAGGCATCTGGAGCATAGATGTCTACAGCTAAACCAGGCATCTGAATTGCTTTTCATAGTCAGTGGACAGAAAATGGCACTTGTTTGGACCAAGGTTAGGGACCTTTTTATTCAAAACTGGCCTGTGTTAGATATTTAACCTAGGTGAAATTGATTTTTTCCTAAAATCCATTTTGTAGATCCTTCCTGTCTATAAAGGAAGCTTGGGGGACTGGCTCGGATGCATACATGTATCTTATAGTGACATCTGAGCCCTGTCCTTTCTGTTCAAAGTAAAAACTCGTATTGATTTGACATCTTCAGTGGATGTGTAATGGGTTTATATTCTATCTGACTAAGGAAGATGTTTCAGCCTTCACCATCAAAACCTGATTTTCACTCTTCTCAGCACTGTGTACTTTACATGATCTTGCTTGTCAGTCAGACCCATATGTTTGTATCAGTTTTGACTTCTTTGACCTCTTTTGAAATAATTTAAATACAGACTGTTTCAATTGTTTAGGTTCCTCTAAAATAAAGCCCTTCCTATGCATCTCACTGGCAAAAAAATTGTGCAAGGTTTAGGTCTTTTGCATGAGCAAGATGGAGAAATTGTCTAAAATTAAACTACTTAAGAGTATGAAATTTTACTCAGAATATGGATAACTCTTAGCTGTGCAGTTCTTATGTACATTCCACACTCTACATGCATAGTCACATCTATATTGTTTTACTGACTTCTTCTGTGTTTAACAAAACTCAGCTCTTCAGCTTGAGCTGTATCTCTTCAGCTTCACTGAGGTTAACAGCTTTTCCATCCTGTCTCTTCATGTCATGAGAGAGTGGCTCCTGCTTCTGCCACATATTTATCTTCTTTTAAAAAAAAGAAGTATTCCTATTAATGATCTATCAGGCCCATTCATTGTTTTAATTCAGATTCCTTCTTGCAGCCCTCCTTGGCTCTGATGCTTAGAAAATACTTGGCAACATGTGCTGTCTGGCTGGCTAATGCAGTTGCATCACTTCTTCACTCTCCATATAGGCCTGTTGTATTTTTTCTTGGATTTAGATTCTAAAGCTATTTGCCCATGTGTATGCAGTACTGAGCTCAACTTCTGCTGAGCCACCATGGTACAGTATGAAAATAATAACAATGACACAAATTTTGAAAAATTAAGGGTAAATAACATTTCACAAAAGCTTTCCAGTGGAGATTTCCACTGCCTTCTTTCATAACAATAAAACTGTGCTTCCTTTGTTAGAAATTCTTCATTCTTCTGGTTTTGATTCTTTCATGCTTCTAAGATGAGTAGCTTCTGAAGGTTCTGATTTCAACACTTTGTTTCAAGCATGCACTTCTTTGGTAAAATCCTTTTATTTGTTTTTGTCTATAAAATACCATGCTTTAGAATAAAAGATCACCACCATTTTGCTCAAATAAGGCAGAACACTTCCAGGATGTAGCAGGTTTCTGCCATCTGCTGCTCAGACAGAAAGGGTCATACTTCAAGTGGACATTGGTGAGACAAGATTTACTGGTAGTCTTTTGTTGGATCAGCTGGTATAGTTTGAAAATTTTGACAATTTTCCAAAATATAAGCCCTTTGTGTGTCCCAAAACTTAATGTATATAAAATGTCTAACATACCTCATCCCACAGAAACAAGAAACAGGTAAAACACAGTAGGAAAGGTGTAATATACAGCCAAGACCTGAGATACCACCTCATTTGGTCTAGAAAGAGCACCACCAATGCTACATCAATAATGTAGGGATTTTTTTTACCAAAGGAAACCATTCTACTTAACTAGATGGAGTGTTTGAAAATAAGTGCTTAAACACCTCGTAAGGAATTACTTCAGAACAGAAAGAAAACCTCTACTGTTTCTGTGGAGTAGCTGACGAGCTATGCTAGCCTGGAATCCACATAGAACAGTTATAGCTGTGATTACCGTCTTAGGAGATAAATAGCCTTCTTAGAAAATGTTCTTCTATACCTCCTATCCTTCTCTCAAACAGCCCTCACCTTTGAAACCAGGGTGTCATTTACAGAGATACAGTGTCTTCAGGTCTTCTGCTTTGTGTGGTGTCTCATTTCTCTGTTATCTCCTGTGGAATCTCAGTCAGGTGGTAACAGGTGGAAGAATTAAACTACTGCAGGTCAGTAATTAATAATAATGCAAATATCTCTGAGACACAAGACTTATGAATTCATTGAACATGTTTTTCCAAAATGTATGAAAGCTAGCCACTCTCAGGAGAAAAAACCAGCTATTTGGGGAACTAGCTCATGTGCCTGTCACCATTAAGCACTTATTTATGCCTTGTTAAAGCATTTGGCCATACAGACTGGCTGAATGGAGCTGCCCAGAAATGGACATAGATGGCTTTAGGTGTTTCATCAGGAACAGAAGTCCGTACAAAGCTCTGTCTCAGCGGAATCAGTCAGCATTCCTTCTGAAATCTGCCAAGCTTTCTGAGGCACCTCAACAGCTTTGCCTTATCTTGTGTGTCCTGTTCCTCTGGATAACTGTTTTCTGCTCTGTGCTAAACATGCCTTATGTGTTGGGAAATGCTGTTGATCTGGCATGGTGCCTGGAAGGTTTTGCAGATGGGCAGGAATGTTTTGTTCTGATAAAGAAAGGGCTGCAGATGCAAGAATATCAATTCTCAAGAAAAAGGGAGGAGAGTATCTAGTGGAATGGAAATAACCCTCCTTTTCTCAGGGACAAGGGAAGTGTTTAATAGTGCTTGGCACCAGCTCTGTCCACTATTTTGTCTGTAGGAACACCTGATCTTCACCTTGGTGATTTATCATCCACATGAATAACTTTTACAAGAGGCAGTGAACTTATCTGATATTAAGACACTTGATTGCAGTGATTGCTGCTGCTTCAAGTCTGTTGATCCTGACATTTTGGCAACATCTGTACATGACTTTCTCTATTATACCTCCAGGACTGTCACTTTCCTTCTCTTCATCTACCTCTTGATTTGACGCAGTGTCTGTGCAACACTGTGAAATTTGTCACCTTTAGGTAACACAGCAGTGTTCCAAAAAGCAAATATTTTTCAATTTATACTTGAAACTTTCAGGCTTTATTTAATAGGATCCACTCAACAGGGGCCTGTTCACATCAGGTATGAAAGTGGCCCAAGAGACACTAAAGACTGTAATATTGAGCCCTCAGTTAACCTTTTCTTTTTTTTTCTTTTACAATTGTAAGATTAGTCTTGGATTGCACTGCATCCCTTTACTACACTCATAGCCAGGCACATAGGACCAAAATCAGGGCATCCTAAATTAAATGCCTAAACCAGCATGGATAAATGGTGCCGCCTCCTCCACTGACTGCACGTGGACCCCAAGGGGATTAGCTGAGACAGTCAGCCTCTGCTATGGACATGGGGCACTGGGGGCAATGAAGCCCATCTAACTTGCCTGAAAACATCTGGAAGTTCTCAAGTAACTGTGTTCCAGCACAGAGATGTAGGATGACAGTTGCTGTAGGATAATTGCCTCTTTGTACTACCAGAGAACATAGTTTGTCCCTATAGCTCAAGCAGCCTGAGCAGTCAAGCAGATGGGTGAAGTTTCACAATGGTTCTACATGTGCAGTATTTGGTTCTTTCTTTATCCCTGAAAACCTAAGTAATATGGGTACTAGTTGTTCAACTCAAGCATATATATGTTGGGATTACATCTTTATTTACATCATCACATGCTATTTTGTCCCACAGAACAAGGTACAGGTTGATTTCATAGGGGGAAGAAATTAGGACAACCTTCCAGTAGGCATCTGATTAGCTTTCCAGCCTATATATATGATGTTTTTCATAGGACATATAGGAAATGTAATGGTAAGTTGCCTGTGAATCCTGTTCATGGTGCAGTTAGAGAATGAGTGGAACGGTAAAGGATGAGAAGACATTGCAGAGAAATAAGGTTATTTTCTAGCATCAGTTTCCTCTGAAAATGTGCTAGAAAATGGCAGAGAATGGGAGAAAAAAATGAGGTTATCAGCAAAGATTAAGGAAGGAAGTTACAGGAATGTAGAATAAATGGTAGCATGACTCAAAAACTGTGTATATTCAATGTAGAACTTCGAAAGAGTTTTAGATTCAATAAGACACCAATAAAACTATATAGCACACGTGAATGCTTATCCAGTGTTTTAGTGTTGAGAGGACAGGTGAATTAAAGTTTATTTTAGGTCTGGAAACTTCAATACTGGTCTCTGAAAAGGAATATCAGCAGTATATTCTTCATTTAACCTTTCACTGCCCTCTTAGGTGTAAAACAGTCCACTGGTTGTTCTGGTAGAAGATCCTGGATGGATTTACATGAAGCTCTTCTAGCTCACGCTCACCTCCCGAGTGTCTGTATTGTGCAGATGAGCACAGTGTAGACCATTCTTTAGGAAGTGCCGATTCATACTGGCAAATCCACACAGCAGAGATGCTCCTAGTCTTATCCACTGTAATCATTCTGGAGCAGATGCCCTGCATGCCGAAAGCAGAAGTAGAAAAACGTTCTCTGCCAGAGCCAGCTGGTGGTGGAAAAAGTGGCCACTGCTGCCTGTGTCATCATGTCTCCCCACCAAGGTGGCTATTCTTTCTTCTCTTTTAAAATACCAGCTCCATATGTTTCTCCTGGTGAAGCAGTGGGAATGCCTTCTGACTCACTTGAGTGAAAAAGGGACAACTTGGCTTAAAAAGTTTAAATAATTCATTTTCACAATCTAGGTCACTTTGCCAGAGAGATGGGTTTGGAAGTGCTTACATAAACAACTCATCTGACATATATCAGGGATCAGGAATACATGGAAGAGAGGCAACAAAGAAAATTTGGGAGTGATAACTTCTTCCAGTGTCTCAGTTGAATCTAGAGGAAGGTATCAGCTCACAGGCTGAAACTGTGCTACCCAGAAAGGGCTGATGTACACAGCTAGTGTTCAACACATGCTTTGGTGTCTGGGACACTGGTTAAGCTACAATTCAAAATGGAATGACATGCTAGAAAGATGATACCAATATGACAAACCCTTAGACATCTTGTGAAAAGGAAATTTATGTCTCACCCTTACATTATAGTACTCTAAATCCATCAATAAAATGAATCAGGAAGAATCCGGAGACAGAAAGTTGGACTTGAATGAGCCTTTGAATAAGGAATAGTTAAGATATCCAAGAGAAGTAAAATACCATCAGAGGCTGGAGACGAGAGAAATCAGTAATTACTCCACCCATGTTCATCACAGCCAAGAGCTAACACAGATTAGCCAAAAGTTTGGAGTAGAAGCTGCAATACTCAGCATGGCCTGCCCACGCTGCCAAATGGCCGGCGACATCCCGGTCTTGGCAGCTGGGTGTCCTCCTACAGCACTTTTCCTGTAATCCTGTGTTATACAGACCTGGCAGTGATGGTGGGGGCAGTATCACCGATTCTGTCACAAATGCCAGAAGCAATGCTATCCCCAGACCTGTTCTGAGGAGAACGATTAAATGAGAGAGCAAATGCTCTTTCTACTGGCCATGACTCTTCCAAAGGAAAAGTATCATAAAACACGTATCAGTAAAACATTTTCTACCCAAATTAAATTCTTGCTTATGTAATAAGAAACACAACTTGTATTATTATCATCTGTAAATTTGCCATCTGGGGGCTACTCACATTATATTCCTTGTTTGAAGTGGTAATCATGGATATATTTATGAATGTTCTTTTCTGATCTGGAAAGAGGTGAGAAGTAGGAAGGCAAAACCTGCAGACTAGTCAGTATTATTTAAGGAAGGAGAAACCTGGAGATAGAGCAGAGAGTTTCTGAAGGAATATTCTGAAATAATGTGCTCAGCTTGGCCACTGGGTCTAAAAAAGGATATTGTTAAAAGAAAAAGGTTGAGAGATGGGCAATAAGACTCACATAAGAATGGAAAACCATGGGTATTAAAGGAAAAATGCTGAAACTTAATTTTAGAAGCAGAACAACGAGGGGAGACTATGATGAATTGCATGAAATGAACACTTGAAAGAAGCACATTGGGATTCTTCCATTCATGTACTTTTCACAAGAAGCCATTCACTGACACAGAATAGCAGTGAGCATGAAAGGAAGGAGGGAAACATTATTTCAAACACTGTACAACCCCCATTGATTTACAAGGTATTAGAGTGCGAGATTAGCTGGTTTTAAAAGAGTATTTTCTTATTCTTTAATTAGTATTTTCTGTGTATTCTCATGAAAAATGGAAACATGCTCATTTAAGGGAAGAGAGATGAAACTGTGGTATGGAAGAGATATAAGCTCTAAAATTTCGTGGCATGAAAGCAGCCAAACTGTAGGTGAAACTGAAACAAGGTAGGTAACTGTTTTGATTGTTTGTGGCAGCTGCCTGTATTCCAACATCTGCTTAAAAAGTAAAGCCATGCCAATATGAGCTATTATAATTCCTGGTATTAGATTACAAAACAGAGATATGGAAATTATTTTTTAACTGAGAACCTTTTGAGACTTCTTCTTCTGGAAAATGTGACACCAGCTTTTGGTAAGGCATTTATTACTTTACAAATTGCAATGAATCAGAAGTACAGTGAATATGAAATGAACATGCACAGATGATCATAACCAGCAGCCTGATGACCAGTGACTGTTTAATTGCTGTAGGAATCTATGTATGAGCATGAATATCATTAAGATATTACATTTTCTTTAAATATGTCCCTGGGCAAAACAAAACAAAGGCTAGATTAAGTGATCATCATTGTAACAAGTCTTGAACAAAAACAAAGCAGTCTTTCTTTTCTTTTCCAGTATTTAAACATTGTTGAGCCAAGAGTAAAATAATGCTGTTCTGAAGAAGCCTATACATTACGCTGATGTGCAGCAGCTGAAGATTTAATCAAGGCTGCTGACTGGGACTGTCTCCCTAAACCTCTGGTCTCCTGTTCAGGTATTTAACATAGTGACTGCATTCCTGTGAGTATCTTCAGGGAGCTCAAAAATATGTTGATCTCCAGCTTTCTTTGGGGTCTGTAGTCCAAGATGTAAGCAGGGCTTATTCCAATGACAATTTGAAAATGCACTCCTAATATTACCTCTTCCATGTGTCTGTGGAAGAGGTAATATTAGAACTTGACTTTCTATATAAAGATGGTCAGCTTTGAGGTGGTTTTAGGTCTACAGATAAATTGTGAGGATGGTGTTAACCGTGGAATTTTGCTATGAGGTCAGAGAAACTTTGGGTTGTGACTCGCGGTCACAGGCAGATGAAAAATGGTTGTAGGTGCTGACACCTATAACATCAACACAGATTTCAATGTCCTCCATTGTGCGAACACTGGAATTTGTCGAGTCCCTTGATGAGCTGGTTCTGGGCACCAAAGTGGTAGGAAACTACTTCAGTGGAAGTAAGGGAAAGTTTTCTGTGGATTTATTGCCTTGGAGTGGGGTCCTTGAGAGTAATACAAACATGAGAGTTGACACTAGAAACAAGATGGGATGAAATGGCCGGGGACTAACCAGGTTGGTTTAAACTGTCACCTAGTTGTGACCAGAGCTGGGCAATCACACCTGTGGATGGAGATCCTTTGCTGTGCTCAGCTTTGTTTGCTGCTGCTTCCAGACTACTCCTCCCAACACATGGTGCTGCTGCCTGACATGTGCTCATAAAGCTGCCCTGGTGGGTCACAGTGAGCCAGGACACTTCCCATTGAAGCAATTAAGAAACCAAACTATTTGTGCCTGAAATGGGCTGGGAGACAGGTCTGACAGCAGAAAGAGACAGCGGAAAAACATGGCAAGAAGTGTGATGGGCTGAGCACACAGGATTCTGGCAGCAAGTACTCCTGTGATCATGGCTGTTTACCATAGGTATGCTGGTTTCTACACTAAAGAGCTGCTATATTTTATCTTAAAAAAAAAAACAAACAAAAAAAAACCCAAAACAAAAAAACCCAACCAAACAAAAAAAACCCCAAAAAACCACCCCCCAAAAAATCCCCATAAAAAAAAAGATAGATTAGGAGGTGGCTTGATAACAAAACTTACTCTTACAGGGAAGAAATACCAGGTGCCACTTAATGTCTCTAAGAGCTAGAGCCAGGCACATTTCACAAGAGAAATAAGGCACAATTGTTCAACTGTGAGAGTGATTAACCAGTGGAACAGACTACCATGGGAAGCAGCAGATTTTCCATTTCTTCAAGTCTTCAGCTCAGGACTGGATGCCTTTGTGGAAAATACTTTTAATAAACATGAGATTTTGGCCCCAACACGAACTAATTCAGTACAACTCGGTTGTGCTTATTAAACAGGAGGTCAAGCTGGATGATAAAATACCCTTTCTACTCTTAAAAATCAATGAAGTGTAAATGAAACAGCTATTGAACTCCGCTATGGAACTGGTTAGGGAACACATTCCTATGCTTTTCTCGTCAGTGGTGATGTTTTGACTGGAATATTGCAGCCTCTGGTGTCCAGGACAGCATCTTGCTCCTGCTTAACCCTCCTCTGAGGTCAGCCTGTCTCTGTCTCAAGCCCATTAGCTATGATTATCTCCAATTCAATGTTCTTTGTGTCTAGTCCACGTTGTGTTACATAAAAGCAGAACTACAATATTATGGGAAAAAGAAGTATGCTTTAGTACCATGTGAAAGGTAAATAGAAAGAAGCTCATTTAGTTAGATACACCAGATGCTACACGTGAATGAAATCTGAGTAACAATTTTTTCATGCAGTCTTAAATCTGCAATTTTCTCAGCAACTCATCTCAAAAGTCCTTAAAAAGCTGGAGTTTTTTTCCTCCTGAAAATGATAATACTTAAAAGTGAACTTTTCCTCAACAGGGCCCAAAGTCCATTAGTGAGGAAATCATCGCTATGATTTACTTCAGATTTATAGATGGAAATGAGAAAAAGTGAGTTGTCCATAGCTAGTCAGAAACCAGTCAGGGTGATCCTGCTGTCTATATCTCAGACAAGTGTCTGGCAAGATTAGAAGTATACACATATCTATATTTTATTGCAAGAACCCAAATACATTTTCCTAAAGGGTTTTTCTGTGGCTGTCTTGATAATCCTGAAGAAAGTGGGCTAAGGGATGCTTTTGCTCACAGCTGGATCCGATAATTTCCGTCAAATACAGTTGCACAACAGATAACATATAGCTAAAGCTGTAAGCATTTCTGGTACCCTCTGGAGTGACATTTCCATCCATTTAATGTTTTCTTTAGATGCAGTTAAGATGTCAAGAGTCAATCTACAGCCAGCAGTGTGAGTAATGTGCCTCTCAATGGCAAATGAGAGAAACCAGGTGGGAGAGGAGTAGATGTAAAGTGTCCGGTGCTCAGCTGAAATTCAACACAAACTGTACAGCTACTGTGTATGCACAGAGCTGGTGCCTGTGTGCCACCCATATATTTACATGGAATCATGATTAGGAACAGTTAGCTTGTACACACTTGGACTGTCTGTGCACTTAAAAGCAAGCCTTTGGTCTGAGGATGACCTAAAACTTTTATCACTGTTTTCACCTATGAAAGAGTCACAGCAAATGGCCAAACACAGGCCATGGTACACAGAAAGAGACTTGAAGGCCCCACCGTTTTCACAGCAATTTTTTTCCTACCAGCCAACCTTAGGAACCACTTCCCAGCAAGCCAGCATGCACACCGTGGAAACATTAACTCTTCAGTTTCTTAAAGATTATCAGAAATATGTAGCTGCTCTGAGCGCAAATCTTACCTTGGCACTAAGGATGAAGGAAACAGGCCAACAAGACTTTCCCCTGATTCTGCTGCAATGTAATCTGTTAGACTATTTAGTTCTCTACTAATCCCTGTTAATTCTGTGCTTCCTCCTTGTCTGCCCTGCATCTGGAACATGTCTGTATAGAAGTGAATTCAAGAGGCCATTTGCCTCATTGGCCTTATATAGGCTCAGTTGTGCCTAAAATATTCCTGACTGACATTTCTCTAACCTTAAAGCTTCCATATCCTATCCTCCACAACAATCTATTCGTATTAATTATCTATTAGTATAATTTTCCTATATATAAACTGAATCTTCTTTACTGTAATTAAAGCCCATTGCTTCTTCTCCTGTAGAAGAGAATTTATTTCTTCAATGATCTTTACCTTTTTTTCATGTCTGTTATCATCTCTCTTCTCAGTTTTCTGTTATTTAGGGTAAAAAGTTCCAGTTGGTTCTATTTTTCCATTGCAGGTCATGGTTTCAAACCTATCATTATTTCTGCTCGTTCTTCTCTGGACACTCTCCAACAGAACCAAATTATTCTTGAAGTGTAGTGCCTGGAACTGGATATACAGATAAGACCTTAGCTGCAGTAGTTGATATTATTCAAGTTTTTATCTGTTATAATCCCCTCAGCCTCCTTCTTGAGGCCTGGTCTTTACTTCTATGTTGTCTGTCCCACGCTTGTGCAGTTGAACATTTCTGCCTAAGTGCAGTATCTCAAATTTACCTCCATTAAAAAGCTATTTTCAGACCCTTTTATAAATATGTCAAGAGCTTTTGGAATTTTAATCCTATACCCCAGTGTATTTTCAGTCCCCTCCCACCTCTTTGTTGTTTTCATGTGGAATGTTCCCATTTTCCATTCCAGCAGCTAAACTATTATTGAATAGATTGAAAAAGATTTAACGAGGGAGAGTTCCACTTGGTACTGCTGCTACACTAATAAAGGATGGCAGCAAGGAACAGTGCAATGCAATTGTGACAGCACTGTGCTAGTCTGGTAATACCCAACATAGAGACAAACCAAGTTTTTCTTCTCCAGCCTTTTAAGGTCTTCAAGTGGAAATGTGGAGCAAAGCCATCTTGGGCCATGGTTTAACCTGTTATTTTTTAAAGCAGAAAAAGTTTATGTTTTCTGTTTTCTACCTTCCCTTTGGCAATTGTACCCTGCCCAGCCTTTTATTCAGGCCACTCAGTTTTCTGTCAACTATTTGTGTGGCCAAGTGGTAAACCAGGTTGGGGGAAAACTAAGACTGCAGAAAGATGCACAGCTCATGGATAGATGTCTGCTCTGAACCAGGTCACTGTGGAGATTGTGCCTACAGAAGGAAAGGGACAGGAAAGCATGGCTAGAAGTGTATGCTCTCAGTGGGTTTAAGAAAGATTCAGCCCTTGCTGCTGCTTGAAGAAATTGTCCATGGACCCCTCTGCTCTTGCTTTCTCTCTGATCCTGGCTGTAATATTTCAAAATACTCTATTCTTTTTGGCTTTCCCTGATCTGGCTGACCACAAGACAGGTGTTGGACATAGGAGAGAGGCTCCTGAAAATGTAGTTTCATGACTGGCTTTCATTGAGCTAAAGTGATGTTTCGGCCCAGAAATATTTTTTTTCCTGTGCCTTCCACCAGCTCAGTGTGAGGCTGTGTGACTGACAAAAGGGCACAGCAAGCACCAGCAGTGTGTCCTGGGCTGTTGCACCCGTACCTCAGGTGCCTGAGCCTTCTGTATTGCTAAGGGGTTTCCACCTGCAATTCCAAACCTGCCTCCCAGCGCTGCGTCCTCTCACCCTGGCTGCCTTGGCAATATTCCCCAGAGCTCCTGGGGCAGTATCTTTCCCTTGTTTTTCTCATGCTGTTATTCTGTTGTTCTCCTGTTGTTATTCTCATGACCTTGCACCTGCAATCCCCTGATAGTGTTCTCAGCAGGTTCTCATAGGAAGCGATTGCCACCAGTGTGGGAACCACTCCTTCCTTCCCCCTTTTCTTACCCATTTGCTTCTGGTTTACATTTCAGGGGACACAAAGCTTAAGAATCATCCAGCGTGTGGCACCCACAACATAAGTGGTTTCAACCAATAGCATTTGAGTGGGTCCCAGTAGCAATTATATCATTGCTACGGTAAAATCACTACAGGGAAGCCTGGAGAGAAGCCCAGGAAGAGGATGCTTTCTCAGGACCCTCTCCTCACTTTTTTTCTAACTGTCCACATAGAAGAGCTCTGCCTTTCCTTTCTGTTTCTCAATCTCTCTAGTTATTTTGTTCACTCTTAGTTTCAATGCATGCCCTCAGCCTTGAGCCGCACTAATAAATCCTTGTGCACCTGAACTTGTCACCACACCCTGTGTGGCTGAAAGGAAAGGCTTGTAAGGCAGGAATCCCCCTGACAGCCCCCTTGCTCTAGCAACACCACAGTCCTAGCCCAGTTCTGCAGCATCGTGCAAGGCAGAGTGCAGCTCCATGCAGCTTAAACTAAAGGGTTTAGCTGATGGGTTTGCCATCATGTGCAATGGAGGGGAGGGAGCACACAGCTGAGGCAAGACAGAAAGTGAGAGTGGAATGGCAGCTGCATTGCCCCGTAATAGAGTGAAATCATAGTCTAAGTGGGAAGAAAGAAACATTAACCTCCAGGACTTTCCTATTTTTAGAGAGATAACCAGTTTACGTGAACTGTGGTGACTAGAGGACTGGTTCCAGCACTGAAAGCTGCCTGTCACCAGAGACAGGCAGATCCTGGGGAAGAGTTCTTGGGAAAAGAAGGCACAAGAGAAAAGTAATGAGGTGATAGCACACAGGAGCTGTTCCAGCAGCTGCTGATGTGAACTGTCGCTCTCTTAAGCACTGCTGGCAAATCTGCTTGCACCCTGTTATGAGGTTTCACAGTTACTTTGGACTTTTTCCAGTACAACTACTGGAAAATGAAACTGAAATATGAGCTGAGAGAATAATGCATTTATTGAAATACAGATTAATCACAGGTGTTGGACCATTTTCCCCAGCAAACAACTCCTGCACCATGCAGCTAAAGAAAGCCTGAATTACAATGCATAACTATGTCTCTAAGGCATTTCTAAATCATCACATTTTGCTGAAGTGAATCATTGCACTGAGGTTTTACCACTGTAAGTAGCTTCTGAAGATGATGTCAACACAGTCATAATGACAGCATGTGTTTCAGTGGAAAATATTTTGGGCTAAGAAATGTGCACAGCTATTTCAACAGAAAAATATTTAAGGGAAAGTGTATTGCCATGGTGAACTACACAGAAAAACTAGGGTGCGGCATGGGAAAAAAGGCAAAAGTTACATACAGAGGCAAAGGCAAAAGCTGCATTTTGGAAAATTTTATTCATTTATCCATATATTTTCTGCATTAGCTGCTCCTTTGGTGAGTGATGCTGTCACAGACCAGACAATGTAGCACAAGGCCTGAGTCTGTGCTATCTTCCCTACAGACTGGCTGTGTAGCAGGGTGGTTTCTCTAAGAGGATTCCCTGGTGTTAAGGAGACACCCAGGCCAAGAACTGTCTGCCAAAAGGGTTCCAACTGGTAATGGAAGCATGGGCCTTCCCTGGATGCTCCTGACCTGGTGTATCTTTCCCAAGTTGAACGCAAATCTTTGTGGGGATCATCCTTGTAGTGTTTTTGGGAAGATGGGGAGAAAATCCTAGGGAGTTAGCTGCACATACATCTGCTCAATGTACAGATGGCAAGTAAAATAAAATTTAGCTGAATGTTAGTTTCTTATCCTGACCTTTGAGATTCTTTGATGTTATGGTGATTTAGTGCTTTAGTATTCACACTTCTATGGACTTGTTCTGGGATCGCCAATAGGATGGACAGCAGTCCTTAGTATTTAGGATATTTTTAACTGCTGCTGATACAGCCCACACCAGGAGCTGAATTCCTGTTGATGGAAGAGGCTGCATCACAGAATCTTTATTGTACGTTGTCACTGAGCCAGTGTGTGGGGCTGCAGATCCCCCCATTTCTTCTATAAACTGGGCTCTAAAATCCCTTTGCAAATATGCTTCATGTACTGTAATGTGCCTGTCTGGTTCAGTGAGAGTTCCTTCACATCCAGAACAAGGTATTCGGGAAGAAAGGTCACTTTAAACTAGACTAGAGCCTCTGCTCACATGAGATGTGGGTCCATGAGGATTTATTTGGTGACAAAACTGACTTAAGTAATTCTGGCTTTTTCCCTACCATCTCCCTCTCTTCCCACCAATGCTCTTGTGCCACTCCCTGCACTGTGACAGCAGAGGTGTTTGTGTACTACTTTGTGAACAAACAAGGGAACTGATCTAATACAACAAAATAGAGATGTGCTCCTTGTTTTCTTCTGCCCGTTCACTTGACTTGTATGATTCTTTACACAGCTATGTAAATCACTCCTTGGCAGAGAAGAGAAGAGCAAGTGGAAGCAGGAGAAATTAGGGGGATGGTGTGCGATGGGACTATCTGAGCCATGCTGCTGCTGATCATGAAGCCACAGACTGACACAAAACTGCACATTGCCCCTCTCTCATCACGGCAGCAGAGCTGTTAGAGCAGCATAGAGAATCCTACACCCTGGGTCAAACCCTTTCAACATTGAAGATCAACCATGAAGGGAAGTGGCACACAGGGAGATTTCAGGACATTGCTAAGCTGCAGCTCACTACTACCATCAGGATGAGATCTTGTTTCTCTGCCATCTTTCACTACTGGCTGCAGCCTCCTTTCGGGTGGCCATCAGAGAATTTGCCTTAGTCTGGTTTTGCCCATTAGTTGAAGAAAAAGGATCAAGTTACTTCGTGCTTGATCAATTTTTTTTCTGGGTTAGTGAGCTAAACTGGCTCATTGAAAGCATTTTGAAAAGCAAAGCCCATGGAAGAGCAGTGGTGAAAAACCAGAATTAGGAACATGAAGAAGGTTTGGAAAGGGGGGTGGGTGAGATATCCTTCCTTCAGTATCACTGAGCTGTCAGATCAACTCAGCTGTCTTGTCTTCTGATTCAGATACATCTTCCATTTTTATGCAGGTTGTTAGCTCTAGCAGATGGATAACGTATGTAAGTTTTATCCATATCATCTTGAACTTCTGCAGCAAGATTTAAATGTGTGAGCTGTTCCTTGCTTTCAGAGTATGAGTCAGCCAAAGGTTTGACCCGTTAATCTTTCAAAAGTGAGAGGGGGGAAAAGACTGCAACCTTTTATGGCTGTTGCACTCCCATTGCACAAAAGGGATGCTACGGTTTTCTGTGTGGATGCTTTTCCAATTGATTTCTAATGTTGCTGTTTTCATAAGGCAAAAACTATGTTGGCTGTCAGACTTAAAAACTCAACTGGTGTTCTGAAAATCCAGCCATGTTTTCAGACTCTTAATAAAAATACCAGTAAAACAGCCTCAGTAATTGGGGACGGACTGACAGGGCTATTGACCACACACGGAGCAGAACAGAATCAACCTCAGTTTCCATGGCTGTGTTTTCCCATTGAGCCAACAGAATTTTAAAAATTACTTTTTTTCAGCTAATGCAGTAGTTCTGATCTATAGACACATAGAAAACAGTTAGTAGCAATAATAAGAAGCACTTTTTATAGAACAGATCCTGGTATCAGGTAGTTTAGGTTGGGGCTATCTGTGTACATAGGTAAAATAACTTCTACCTAAGGCAGCATAGTATGGGGGCAGCACAAAGGCCAGGGCCCCTCTGTTCATGCAGGAGCTCTCAAAAGCCAGACTCAGATGCTTCACTGAGTAACAGGAGAGGCTGGAAGAAAACAGGTATTACCTGGGCAAAATACCTCACCATGTTCCCTGTGTCAGTGGGAAGAAGAAGTTTGTTTTCCCAGGCCTCTACTCCTTGATGTCTGCCCACTAGTTCACTATTCCATATATCCTCCTTTCCCAGCACAGCACAGCCTCTTCATCTTTTAGATGGCAAAATTAAGGGCTACCCACACAGTTAGAAACCCTGAGCTAATTCTAAGACTCTTTAGAACACCACTATCTCTCACATTCATTCTTACATGTCCTCTACTGCCTACTCTTGGACACAAAAGTACTGAGCTACCTGGAGCAGCTGATTGCCAAAACTGCCACCGGAAGAAAACAGGAGGTACTTGAAGAATATCAAGGAAGAAAGATGCCAGGGGAGATGTCTTGCTGGACCTGTCACAAACAAAAGTGAGCTGGTCGAAGATGTGGCTGCAGCAAACACAAGACTGTAGAGTTGAAAACCTTGAGCGAAATGAGCAAGGCAAGTAGTAGAATCACAACCCTTGACTTCAGGAAAGCGGGTTTTGGCCTACTTGGGACTCTTTTTGGCAGGATCCAATTGGTATGGGGCTCAAGACAGGTGGTTGATCTTCAAGGAGAAGGTCCTCCAAGAAAAAGAGCAGTCTGTTCCAATGTGCAGAAAACCAAGCAAGTGTGGCAGGAGACCAGCATGGATGTATAAGTGACTCCCAGCTGAGCTTCAACACAAAAACGAAGTGTTTGGAAAGTGGAAGTACAGCTGGACTGCCCAAGAGGAACACAGAGACATTGCTTCAGCATGTAGGGCTGGTGTTAGGAAAGCCAAAGTTCACTCACTGGGAGACGAAACCAGACAGGAAGGGGAAGGTTACCAGGAAAGGCTTCTGTAGGTCCAGTGGCAGCAAAGGGAAGGCTAAGGAATATACGGGTCTGCTGCTCCATGGAGCAGGGGGCAGGCACAGTCAGTCACAAAGGACGTGGAAAAGGCAAAGGACACAAATTGAAGCATGAGAATTTCTGACTAATTACAGCTTAAAAAAAAGATTACCATAAGGGCAGTTAAATACTAAACACAGAAGAACAGAGTGGCTGCAAAATATCTTGCATTGATGGTATTCATAAGTGGACTCAATGAGGCCTTGAGGAACTGGTTTTAACAAGCCCTACTTTGAGCAAGGGTTAGAGATGATGAGCTTCGAGGTTCCTTCCAACCTCCATGATCCCATGATTCTGTGAAGAAGCTTGCTTGGAAGAGAATGAATGAAAGGCGTCAGACTCATTTACTTTCGGGTAATATATATAAAAAGTATTTAAATGTCTCTGAATGATCCAGAAATATTTTGGTATGTATTAAAAAAAAACCAAACCAAACCAGACCATCTATTAAGACCCCACGTCTTCGAGGTATTCCAGAATTTTTTTGACATTTATTATTGCAATCCTATGAGAACTTGTATTTGGCAGAATCTTTGCATATATATTAAATCCAGTCCCCCAAGTACCCACCATGTGGATTTAAAATACCATTAAATCACTACTTGAAACTGACTGCAGATTTTTAAAAAATATTTTATTGTTCTCCTGTTTTCCTCTATACACTATATCAAAGGCCCTATTAATTAATAGTTAACATGTGTATGGTATTTATATAGCAGTATTATACTAATTAAACAAATAATGAACTATATTTTTTCATAATACCTCTCTGGGATGTAAGAAATGCTTCTCCCATAACACTGTTGAGAAACTGAGGCAGAGAAAAGCATGGACGCTTTCCAAAGAGAATCTCAGCAGAGACTGAAGCAAACTCCCTGAACTTTCAACCTTGTGTTTAACCACACAACTAATTCTTTAAATAGAAGCTTGATGAAATGTACTATGACATTTGCAAAGTGGGCTTCCCTGGTACACCAGCCTTTCATGTCTTCCAAGAAAGCAAAAGAAAAAAAAAAAAGCAAGTGGTTTAGACTAAAAAGTGTCTCAAGAAGAAAGCAGAGCTATCACCTGGTGAAGGAAGTTCTCCAGTATCTGGAAGATAGGAGAAGGCATAGACCTGCCTGGACACAGCAGTTTGTGAGGGAAATGAGCTGATTGATTCTGGTAGTGGGTGAGGAACCTTTCTGCATGCTAGCTGAGGCTTCCACCTTCCTTGTGAGCAGATGAAACATGGTGGAATTGAACGTGCAGCTCAGCTGGCTCTCTGGAGCAAGTCAGCAGACAGCTGCAGGATGAAGGGGAGCTGTCATCTCCCCAGGAGCTCAAGGGCACCCACAGGGAGAAGTTAAAAACTCTCTCTGCTGAAAACTTTGTGCCTGCCCTTATTTCAACAAATCCACAGCACAGTCGTGATTTAGTCTTAATTACAAGACACCAGTCTAAAAAAACATCCTGTCATATTTTAGAAACAAGCCTGTATATTTTCCCACAAACACCTCTATCAAAACCTCGATCTTACAGCACAGACCTAGGCAGGGCTTTTGCCTGTAAACTACCACCTTTTGCTGTATGTTGTGTAATGCTTCATTGGAGCCTACAGTTCTGCAGAACAGAGACTGTTTACTGCTAAGAACACTATAGTACATGCACCATTTGAAGTGTATCTCTTCATCTCTGAAGTTCATGCGAGATTAAATTTTATATATAAGGCACGGCTCACTTCTGTCACTGCCCTCAAAGCTTTTTAGAGACTGGAATGTCTCCCTCGGGGAGAAAAGACTTGTTTCTGCCTCTGCAAGAATAGCAGATAAGATGCTGTGCCTGTGGGCAGATTACTTTCCCCCTCTGTTAGAAGTTTTATTTTTTTTTTTACTGTTCATAATTATTATGAATCTGGGTGGGACCTGTGGTTTGTGAATAAATAAATGAATAAATAAATGAGTAACTGACAACTGCAGTTATTTAATTTATAGGTGCAGAAGGAGCTTGCCAAGAGAGTACAGAAGCAGGAAGCAGAGAAGAGCCTGTACTTCTTATCTGGAAACACTACTTGCAGACTAAAGGACTTCTGTGGACTGAGAGCACAAGACCACCGCCTCCCCCCCAAACCTTTTGGGTAAAAGAAAAGATGGACAGCGGGCTGGGTAACACCAGTGGCGAAAGGGGCTGTTTGTTTCTCCATCACACGCGTGCTCGGGCTACAAGCAGCGCTGGGCAAGTGCCCCTACGCTGCCACGCCTTGAACACGCGGGCTCATTCACGGCCGAGCCCCCTAAGGCGAGCGGGGTCCCCGCCGCCCGCCCAGCCCCTGAGAAGCAGGAAGGAAGGAAGGAAGGAAGGGCGCTCTTCCAGCGGCGGGAAAGGCGCTCCGTCCGCGGCGTGGCTGCCCCGGCCCCGGCGACCCGGCCGCTTTACGGCACAGCTGTTCCGACGTCCCCGTCCGCGCTTTGCGGCTGCGTGGCGGTGGGTGGGGGGCGGGGAAGATGTCTGAGCGGGGAGAAGCCCCGGCGGCGGCAGCACCGGCGGGAGAGATGCCGGCGAAGAAGCAGAAGCTGAGCAGCGACGAGAACAGCAACCCCGGGGACCTGTCCGGCGACGAGAACGTGAGGCCGGGCGAGNTGACGGGAGGGGAGGGGGGGCCGAGGCCGCCGCCCCCGGCCCAGGCGGGCCCCGCCGAGAGGGGACATCGCCCGCCGGGGCCCCCTCGGGTCTATTCCGGGCGGGAGAGGGGATGAGGGGAGAGAGGGAGAAGGGGGTCTCAGCCCACCCGTCTCGGCTCGGTGGCCGCCCCTCGGGGCCGCTGGAGGAAGGCCCCGGTGGGAGAGACCGGGGAGGGTCTGGGCGAAAAGACTCTCCCTTTGCCTCCACGTGGGTGAGGGTGAATTTGAGGCCCAAACTGTGAGCGGGCTCTGTCTTGAATTCTGCTTCAAAACGTCAGACTTCTTTTTCCCCCAGCAAACCAGCAGAATTTTCCATAGTTCTTGCAGTTTTGCATCGTGTGTCTTCACTGTCGCGTTGTAGAGTGCAGCACAAGTTTATGTGTGCAGCCACTTGGCGAATGAGAAGTAGGAGATGGTCGTAAACTACTGTCAGCAGAAGGCAGCAGGGATGGGGACTGTAATCTCTAAGTTAAGTGAAATTCTAGTGTTCAGAGCAAAGGTAATGTGACTGATGTAGAATAACTTTCTATCTGAAAGGTATAAAGTAATTCTATATCAATTTATAACTAAACTCTAGCTAAGGTATCAAGCAGTTGCTTTGTGTAGTTACTGGTGTGGAGGGTGTTATTTGTATCTGCGTTTTATGCAGTGTGGAAGTTTTTTCTGCACTTATCCAGCAAGTGAGAGATCTGGACCACGTCGTCCATAACCTTTGGAAGTGGTGCTTGTGAGGTGACTGGCAGGTTCGAGATGTTCCATGCCACTGCTTTTGCTTTTTTTTCATAGTACACCCTCAGCAGCATTTGTAGATCCAAATGTAATTTGATGAGGGATGTTCAGGCTTGCTTTGCTGTCAGTTGTAGGCTACCAGTGACCATGGAACAGGTTGCCCAGGAAAGTTGTGGATGCCCCATCCCTGGACGTGTTTAAGGCCAGGCTGGATGTGGCTCTGTGCAACCTGGTCTAGTGGAAGGTGTATCTGCCCATGGCAGTGGGTTAGACAGGATGATCTTTAAGGTCCCTTCCAACCCAAACTACTCTATGATTCTCTGATTCTCTGATGTGGGTTACCTCAGTGATGAAGGGATTCCTTTTTCAAGACTTTCTTACTGGACTCCACCTGCAAGATGGGGAATTCTGTTTAAAAGTTGACAGAATAGTGTTGATTTGGAGAAATGGTGTGTTCTGCTCCACAGGTGTCCTGTGTGCAGGTTTGTTGGTTGTGTGGTAGTTGCAGATACCCGGTGTAGTTGCACCACACCAGCTACCTGGTGTTCTCACATGGGCAACATCTGTCTAGTCCAGAGAATACATCAGTCTTGTCAAGTATTAAAATTCTGGCAAGCGTGCTTGGGAGATGAGAATTTGTCAAACTCTGAAATTTTTTAGGGTAAAGGAGAAGAAACAGGATAATGTAAAAATTGTTAAACTTGGTTATGCATATTAGTGGAGGGTTGGCTCTTTCAGGAGTGCAATGTGAAAGGAATGACACCAGATTTGGGCAGTACACTTACGGGCTTGTGTGGTATCTTTCCTCCTTTTTCTCCTCTGTATGTCCTGATTTTCAGAGTTGTTGGGCAAACAAAGACTAGTACACCTCTGCAGGCTTCTGATAATACAGACATGAAACTGGGACAAAGAATAAATGCTTGGTGGGAATTGGTGTATTAATGTTTATAATTGACCTCATTCCATATTCCTAGCCGAGTTCCTAATGCAGTTTTGTAAATCTCCTCCAGTGACAGGCTGTTGTCTACCTCTGTCTCCCTTAGTTCAGCTCTAGAAATTACCTGGCCTGGGATGAGTTGTTTTTCTCCCCATTACTCTGATGGAAAGTGAACGGACTATCTTGCCAGAAAAAAAATGGGAAAAGCTGATTTTTAACAAGCTGAGTGTACTCATGTGGAAACACAGGGTTGGCAGGTACAATGCAGGGGAAGGTGAAGTGCTCTATGACAGGTGATGGAGGGAAATGTCGCTTTAAACAGTGCCCTGCAGTCAGACCACACATGAAATTGTAGTTTCTGCTGATTGTCCAAAGCCAATTTAAAATCTCTCAGCGGCTGGATGGGCTGTTTTGTGTATCCTTTTTTTTTGTTAAGTTTTCCCCATTATGTGTCTTATGCTAATGGTTGGAGGGTCAGTTGGATTAGCCAGCTGATCAGAATTTAGCTTTTGGTGGAAACAAGTGTGTGTGGGAAGGAGTAGGAGGGAGAGATGAGACTTCGTCTTCTGATGTCGTTGCTGACCCACTGCAGAACCGTGCTGTGACTGGTGCTGCTGAGGGTGTACAGCAGCCTCAGAACAGCTCGATTCTTGGTGAGGTCAAGCCTCATGTTTTCACACAAACAACTCTTCTTCAATACTTCAGAAGTACTCATTTCATCTGCATCAAAGATGTTTTCTAGGGGAAGCAGCTGCTTTATCTCTAGACATTTTCTGAAGAGCAGCTACCAGTATTTTGAAGAAACTTCACTAGATCACAGTTCATATTTCTCCCTCTTGGATTAATCGTCATGTGATTCATGTTCTGTTTCTAGAGAGGAATGCTGTTATGTTGGCATTAGATTTAAATACATGAATCTAAATAACACCAAGTCCTGGGAGATCTGTTCTAATGGATGAGAAGAAAAATTGAAAAGGCTAAGTGCTGCAATATTAGTGGAATTTATACAGCAGGCAATGATCTCTTTGTGACATTCTATGTAATTTCGAATGTTTTCAGGATGATGCCGTTAGTATTGAAAGCGGCACTAACACCGAACGCCCTGATACACCAACAAACACTCCTAATGCACCGGGAAGAAAAAGCTGGGGAAAAGGAAAATGGAAGTCAAAGAAGTGCAAATATTCCTTCAAATGTGTAAATAGCCTAAAGGTAGGTATGTGTAAGCCTCAGGGAATGCTGGGCACCACTTATGGCAGCAGTGTTAATGTTGACTGTGAGACAGTGTCAAGCTGGATACATTAAAATAACTTAAAACAATTATGGTCCCTGCTGATTGGAAGCAATTACCTCTCTTACTTGGAATAGCCAAAGTTTTGAAGAAAAAGGATACTGAGGAATAGGAAACAGTAGGTAGTGCTGCAATTAACCCTGGTTTTGTACAGTTTGCAAAGTTATGTGTGATGCTATAATTATGTATTTCGTTGAAGCTGTAGATGCTAGAGATAAATATAAGAAGTTGGATAAACAAATTGAACTAAAAACCTGTGACAACTCCATGCAAAGCACAGAACCTGCACAGATTTTTCTACGTGTTGAAAAAAAAAACCCAAACAAATCAACCCAACAATCTTAGAGTAGCTTTTTCCTCACACTTACCAGATCAGGTATATTCTGTCCTCTGGCAGTATCTTAACTACTGTGTGGTGCAATTTGGTTAATTTATTGTGAGTTGGGATCATGTGTTAGCACCTGATTTAGGTAGTATGTATCTTCCCATATAACACCTGATGGTTTTGAGAGATGTGGATTCATGGTCTTTACTCCCTGTTCTGCTGTTTTTGCGTAGTGCTGTTTTCTTTGGCACTGGTGACTGAGTGTGGTGGACTGAATGAGTTTTCTCATTCCTGACTATTTTACACTGTTAGGATGTTCTTCTTTTTCTCATTCCTCAGCCTTGTGTGGGATATTTATGTAGCAAAAGCTGTAAATAAGCCTTATGATTTGACTTTTAGAAGATTTCTAAAGAAAAAAATGTGTCTGGCACAAGATGGGAGTTTTGTATTTATTTGGCATGAGGATCTGTGCAGCTCAGTAGTGGCTATTTTCTGCAGAATTGCTCTAAGAGTAATTTGTCATTCCCCCATGCTTAACTGTGGAGCTGTGCTTATGTGGCTCTTTCTGAACTTTGTCTTCAGGCTGCCTCACTGAAACACTGGGATAGCTGAGTGGGAGGGGATAAAAGGTTTGGAGCATGGAAACCGTCTAAATGAGCTTTGCCACTGGAGAAATTGTGATATGAAGTTACACTGACAAAAGTATCTGGGAAACAAATTGATCTTATTGTGTTCTCGAAGTATAAAAATTATCTCCAGTCCTCTGAGGGTGTAGGAGGAAGGGAAGTTGTTTCATTTCACCAAGGTAGGCAGCAGTTCCCGTGATTCATGTGAATCGCCCCCGTGGATGGTGCTATTTGCGGCTTCAAGTCATACTTCAAACACAGACATGGGCCTTTGGGCACTCAAACTTTTAGCAAGTTCTGAGCTTTGTTACTCATACTGGTTTTCTGTCTGCAGTCAGAAAGGGTTAGTACTTTCCAAGTGTTTTCTGGGAAAACAAAACATTCCCCCTCCCCAGTGTCAACCGAGACCCCACTGTAGGGTGACCCAAAAGACCAGGCTATGAAACTAAGCAATCCGTGGCTTCTGTGGATTTGGATCAGGGTCTGGGAACAGATTCCTGTGCAAGCAGAATCAAGCTGTGAGGGAGTAAATGTAGCGTTTCAATTAAGTGGGGTATTTTTATTAGCCTTTTTCCTCCATTTCTCTTTGATCTGAAATTAATGCCAAGTTAGAGATGTGCATGTTAAGACGAAGTCTAGGTAGGAGCCAAATTTGGTTTTTTACTTCATGATTGAGGACACCTCTCTTGGTTTTCTTTTCTGTTCTTCCATACTAATTTTGCAGATACTCTGGAGAAAACTCTAATGATTGAATGTTATATGTGGGTTTAGAAAGACACTTGTGATTCTTTAAGTACTACGTCATATGTCCCCTAGTTTACATGATTTAAAGATCATAGAAATTAATGTTCTTTAGGGCTGTATAATTATGTGTTTTTCCACTTTTGTACTCTTGGTTTCCCCCTCTTATTTTGCTTTTTACTTTTTTCCTTGGGGAAACAAAGAAATATGGCCATTACTGTCTGCTTTCAGTGTTAAATGGTTATGACTCAGCCTAAAAAACTCAGTCCTTGCTAAATATGCTTTTTAAACACTACTTTAGAAGTTATTTTAGGTGAAACTTAAGCATCAGGAAAACAAAAATAAAACTTTGAAAACGACAGGAAATAAAAAGCTGCCTTTTTTCTTTTTGGAGTACTAAGTTGCTATAAGATGCACTGAAAAATCTTTGCTTTCTGTGGGCTGAATGGAAACAGAGTTTGTAAATGAGTGTATACAGCTAACGCAGCTAGCACGGTTGCACATTCTCATATATCCATATATGTTTTGCTGATAGATCTTTTGGCAGAAAACTGTGTATATTTTGCTTTGTTGTGCTCCCCTTAAAGCAGTGCATTTATTTTCCCTACCCATTGCTTCTGCTTAGGGTATGTGCTTAAGCTGTAAGCAGTCCGGTATTGTCTCAGCTTCTGCTTGCTGTCCCCTGACCTGGGAATCAGTATCCAATGCCACGCAGGATTCTAGCATGTTGATGTGTAATGGAGACTGACTGTAACCAAACCCACTGGCATAATGGCTTACTTCCACTTCTGGGAACTGGAAATGCATGTGTGGGTAGTTAGTTCCCCACTGGCAGTGTGGGTGACGTATTAAAAGGCATTCATGCAGGTGATTGTTTTTTGTGTTGGCATAGCATTGACTTCACTGCTTCCTGTCTAAAAACAGGTCTGGTCTTACTTTTTGTTTGAACCTGGGTTGACGTTGAGTGAGTGAGGCTGGAACTCACCACTGATTGTTTATTTATTTGCTTTTGTAGCAGTAGGTCTGTTTTCTCCTCTGCCTGCTTTCTCTCATGCATGAGGAACCTGAGTACTTCGAGTTTTGTGCGCCTTATTCATACCAGGGACAAGATGGCATTTCACAATTTTACTTTTGGCCGGGTATCTGGGTCACTTCTGTCTGCACAAACCAGTGTCAGATTTGTGTCACATACTTGGCATCTGAGCAGAACCATCATGTGCAGCACCTAGAAGTACAATGTTTTGGAAAACCTCCTTCATTGTTTAGCATTTGGGACAAAAATTAGAGCAGACTGAATTTTTCAGAATAGCTATGTGCTGTCCCTGACCAGTGAGGATGTTGGGAGTTTAAACAGGAGCATAGCTTCTGCAGATACACTGGTATCTGCCTGCAAGAGCCTCTGCCTGGCTACTTCCTCCATCAAAACTGCAATATGTACAGTTAGGTTCTCGGAGATTGTAGCACATGGTGTGAGAAATGTAGTGTGGGTGAAGTGAGTAGACTAAAGACATTTGTCCTACAGAGTAATTTTTCCAGGGAAATAAGTTTTCTTTGAAAAAGCTTGCAAAATATTTTAGGTGTGTACTCAAATATAAAAATCTAGAAATGATATAGCACTCTGTTATATATCTTTACTCATCACCTTGGTCTGCGTCCTACCTAGAAAATCAGAAACTTATTACAAATTATGCTGGAAAAATATCCTGTCTTGAGGGTGAAAAACATGCTGATTTTCACTTTTTGTATTTTGTTAAATTTATCAGAAACAGGGCATATGACAGAAAAGAAGGTTATTTCAGAAAAACAAATGCAAAGCCTGCTAATATGTCTCTGTAATAAAGCAGAAGGAATCCACGCATTTTAGCTGTGTTATCTTCATGTGATACATCAGATGCCCTCACTATTCACCAGTGTGAACTCCTTCAAGGAGAAATTTGAAACCAAGTAATTACTAGTGGAAAAACTTTATTAAGCATTCTGAATTTGATCTCTCAGCCATTCTCTTCAAACAAGACTTAAAGACAATCAAAAAGTCAAGGCTACCAAGTAAAATCAATACATTTGTTGCTACAAAGTAAAATTAATAAATGGAGTGCATACAAAAATCACGGCCTTGTGTGTGCAATTCTATGGTTTATGGTTTTTCTCATTCTTCAGTTCTAGTTCAACTGTAATGCTTTACAGATGCTGAATACCTGCTTTTTTCCTTCTGTCCTGGGGTTGCTAATAACCTTGCTACTTTTCTCTTTCCTAATATCCCATATACCTCATCCCATTAAGCCATTAGTTTGTTCTTTCGTGTTATGATGAGAAATAGTTTAACTTTGAACAATTCTTTTTAATCTGTATTGAGCTTTGAAAGTTGTTGCCTCTGTCAAGAATTGCAGGAGGACCTTAATCTCGGAAAGATTTTCTGCTTTCTCCTTCTAGCTCTTCTAGATATTTCTGTTAATAACAGATACTGCCTTTCTCAGTAAATAATGCTATTTAAATTTTTTCCAGACTTCCTTTACTTTTTCTGAGTGGCGTTAGACTCCCTGCTCACACTCCCTCCTTGAATTTATTCTTTGGTTTTGGATAGGCCAGAGCTGCCAGGGCTGGTACTTCTGGTGTTGTCTCTGAAGCGCTGCCATTTGAAGGCTGCTGAACAGCCATCATGAGACACTTCCTTCCTGCCTGCACTGTCCCAGACAGTCCCCTGTGGGGAGGCACTTCAATGAGCATTATTCTTGCTGAAAACATCCTGTCAGGACAGGCCAAAATACTGTTATCAATTATTAACAAGCACCACCATATGCATCACAATTCATAAACATATCTGCTTTTTTTTTCATTCAAACTGATGTAAGTCGTATAAAAATAATACTTGGCATTTCTCTGGTAACTGTAAAGGCGATCTGAAAACACTTTGTAGACATGAACTTTGTAGCAATATTGTGACAGGCTGGAGAGAGTTCCTTGTGTCTGTGACAAAGTTACAAGACCTAATTATGTAATAGTTAAATATGGCCCTTCTCCATCCTTACACCAGTATCATTCTTTCTCCTGGTAATTCTTCCCTGTGAAGTTGCACATCCTTGTGTGTAAGTAATTATGATAGAAAATGCATGTAGGTGTAACCTTAGATGCAGAGCTTGCCTTGTTAAAAATTGCAAAACAAAATAGTAGAACTGCAAATATAACTCGGGAGTTCTGCCAGCTTCTGGCCATAACTGAGAGATCAGTTCTTCCCCTTTACTTTTTAAAAGCTTGGTGAGGAAAACAAAGGGCATGTGTGTGTTTGTGGGAATATTCCTTTAACCTCCCTTTAAGACAGCCAAGATAAAATGTGATGTTACAAAACTATGATTATTAACTGCTCACTATCTAAGATTATACTGGCTGTGAACCCATTAGTTTGAGGAGGGAAACTTGGTAATTAAACTGTTGAATTTCACAGCTGAATTTCGCAGCAATGATATGCCCGTAGGTTTTGTTGGCTTTTTATCTCTAATCTTACTTTACACCTATAGGAGGACCATGGCCAGCCTTTGTTTGGAGTCCAGTTTAACTGGCACAGTAAAGAAGGTGATCCTCTCGTTTTTGCCACTGTAGGCAGCAACAGAGTGAGTAATCTGTTTTTCACCATACGCTTCTGTGTGGTTCTGTGTGCATTCCTGTTTTCATCCAATCCCTTTACCTGTGTTTGGTATGGACACACAATACGTAACATAAGCAGATGTATTTCTAAGATGGGTAGTACCTGTTATCTGGGAGAGCTGCATCCTTTGGATTGTTCTATGAAGTCATCATATGTTAGCTATTTGGTAATTAACCTATGTAGTAAAGGAAAAGGTCCTTCAGTAGTATGCATATGGAATAAGGAAGAGAGATGCATAAATGTATCTTCTCAATAAAATTACTCTCCATAAATGTTATTATTTTCTAAAGGTCATGTACTCATACATGCAGGATGAGAACTGTCTGCAGTGATGCCAGCCAGCTCAGTAGCTAAATTAGTTGCCTGTGAGGAGTGAATTTATAGACTTCCTCTTAACAAGGATCAATGTCATTTCAGTCTTGAAAATAACTCCTGAAGTGCGTTCTATGCAAGTGTTGTGAATAGATAAGAAGTGTTTCATTTCTAGGTTTGTTCTGCCTGACAAGTCACCAGAAGCATGAAACTAAGTTTAAGCAAGGTTTCAAAAAGACATTAAACTAGGTTTAAGCAAGGTATCAGTGACTCATTAAAAGACCAAGGCATGTTAGAGATGACTGCAGTAATTGATTCCAACAAGGGTTTATCTTATTAAGACAATTCAAATAATAGACATTATTTGTCCAGGAAGGACAGCTGACAGGTCCTGGAATGGTGCTTTACTGAAACTGCTGTGGGCATTCTTTTATCAAACCATTTCCACCTGTTGGAAACAAATGGATGAGATCCAAACTGTAGAGGCTCTCTACCTCTCCCCATCAGGCAGTCAATAGATGGGACCATGTGATTTCCTTTTGAAATGTCACAACTATGCAGTAGTCTCTCCCACTTTTTGGATTTTTGTACTTTTTTCCCTAGGTTACTTTATATGAATGTCATTCCCAAGGAGAAATCCGTCTGTTGCAGTCTTACGTGGATGCCGATGTATCCTTTTAAGTTAAATACCCATGTGCTTGCCTCCTCTTTATGAAAAATCAAGAGGCTTTGTAGGAAAAAGCACACAAATGTTTTGTCTATGATTTAATACTTTGCTCATGTGGTACATTCCTTATGTTAGGTCCAAGTCTTGCCTCTTTCCCACATCCTAAAATCCCTCCTGTTGAAAAAATGTTAAAAACGTAGACTCATTGACCAGACTGTATTAATTTATTTGAAAACTGATTCTCCATCAGTTTAATCTTCCCAACACTAATATTTGTATAATGTTTCCCTGCTTTACAGTGGTCTCAGTTTCCCTGTGAATTGGAACTGGGTTTAGAGCCCAAGAATTACATTTCGTGCACTGAAGCATTAGTAACTTGTGTTGATCATTTGCAATACACAAGTCATTAACTTGTGAACTCAGTCATGATTCATTATTCCCAATCTTTGGATGCTTTGGAGAAAGAGGTTCAAAGGTGATGCCATAAAGAGAAGGTGTTCCTTTTACCTTATGAAACAGAACTGAAGAAATTGACATCTATAGAAAAGGTGATGTTGCTGGTATTTGCAGGTGTATAACTGAATATGTGTCTTTTTCTTATGGGGTCCAGCAGAGACTCCTGGGCACTTGGATGAAAGAACAACAGGTTTGCTTTAAATAAAATGTTGTTTAAAAAAAGAAACAAAAAAATCTCCTGTTTGTTCTGTGATCCTTAACTTGAGGCATTGTAGGCAGATGAAAATTTCTATACCTGTGCATGGACATACGATAGCAATACAAGCCATCCTCTTCTGGCTGTGGCTGGATCCAGGGGTATTATTAGGATAATTAATCCTATTACAATGCAGTGCATAAAGGTGAGTGTTCAGAACTTTGAGATACAGCTTGTGTTTTGGTAAGGCATGACACTTTTTTCTTCTAAGTACATGTAAACATGAGGGGAGATGGTAACTTGGTCTCTGAATTCTATCCCAGCACTACGTGGGCCATGGAAATGCAATCAATGAACTGAAATTCCATCCAAGAGATCCGAATCTTCTTTTATCTGTAAGCAAAGGTGAGGAGAAACCTCTTTTGTTTTTGTATAGATGAGGATACTTTGGATTGGAGTTTGGTCTTTAATATGGCCAAAAACCTTCATGAATTTTTTTTATGAATGGTACTGAAAAAGTTCACCTTGAAAGTTGAGAGCACATAATGCTTTTTCATGGCTATATATTTTATACTTATTAAATCCATGGTCTACAACCATAACTCCACCTGTGGTGCAAAGGGATTGTCAACAGTGCTGCTTTTCAGGAAAGAAGAATTGTGAGCCTTGGGTTTGCTCTTTACTTTCTGACAGTTGGATTAAATTCTTTTCACTTGTTGAATCACGTTGCCATCTAGTGGACATGTCTTAATGTTGCAGACAGCATTCACCATCATATTCATGGGGAAAAGCTTGAATTGTCTGTTGCTTGGGAACTTTAATTAAACTTCCTGTAAAAAGCATATTAGTGAAGGAGTTTTCGGTATGGTGTCTTATGGGTTTTTCCAGAAAGTTTTAACAGTCACAGCTTCCTAATCTTGACTATTTGTTAAGTAAGGGAATGATCTGCCACAAGGAGCTAGCCTTCAGGAATGCTTGAGTTGGAAACACTCACTTAAAGGGACTTTTGACTTTAGTATATTTGAACTTACTGATGAAGCTACACAAGAACAGGAGTTGGGAAGATCTCTGTTGCTTGCAGCTGTCAAGTTGGTGCTGTGGGTCTGTAAACATCCAGTTTCTGTATATTTTTTAGGTTCTCTTTGTAATAACGTTTTGACATCAGCCATAGCACTACAAGTTTTAATGTGCAGTCTCTGGACCAGGTACTATCACTGAGAAGACATGAGGCAGGAGAATATCTGGGGTGTTAGAACTGCTTGGCTGAGAGATTAATAAAAGAAGAGGAAAATATTTGGGACTCTGTGACTGCCTGTGTCCCTTCTGGGATTTTGTGTGTTGCTGTAATTCAGTGCAGTGTACTTGTGGAATCCAAAAGGGAAATACACTAGAGGTTCCCATTTCCAAATGGGAGATAAACTAGAGGTTCTTCATTAGAAATTGTTAAAACTTCCTTTAAACAAGTGGATTAATCTGATTGATTTTGGAATACATATTGTTAATATAAACAGTTTTTCCCTTCCTTACTTTCTGTGGTTCATAAAGAATAATGTTCTAAAGGTTAAAAAATAGAAAATTACAACTTTTCTGAATGTTGATGTTAGAATGGCAGAAAGGAATTCTAGCAGTTTTTGATACATACAATTGTTTTTAAGACTGACTAAAAGCATATTTGTCTGAGATCAGACTTTTCTTTCCTCTTTGGATGATCTTAAGATCCAAGCATGTTTTTGCTAGAAACTGTCCCTAGAGCAGGGGGTGGGCACACTTTTTCAGTTACAAAATTACTTTTAACAGTAAGTTAGTTATAATAGCAATTTTAGTTACTGCAGTTCTGTTGTTTCTAACAAGAGAAGAAGAATTAAGTGCTTTTTTGATGTTTACGTAAACACCTGTTACTCAAAGTGGTTAAGCTGAAATATATTATTCAAATGTACATGTAAAAAGCAGCATGTAATTTTATTTGTTCTTTATAGATCATGCATTGAGACTGTGGAACATCCAGACAGACACGCTGGTTGCAATATTTGGAGGAGTAGAAGGGCACAGGGATGAGGTGTTAAGTGCAGTAAGTGGAAGACTGTGGGGCAGTGATTTAGATTTACAAAGGGTAGTAAGCAACTTTTTATCCTCTTGTGCACTGTTTTGATATTATAGTTACTTAAAAATAACCAACTGGAAGTGCATAAATACTGTTTTAAGGGGATAGAAAACTTGAAATGTCAGGTGGTTTGATTGATATGGCCGCCTCTTACAGACAGGATCTGTGTGTTTCAGTAGCTGGTTTTCTCAGGGTGCAGCCTAGAAATGAGCAAAACAGGGCTCGGTGGGGCTAGAAAGAGTAAAAACATTTCCTGATGGTCCCACTTTTGAAGTTCTTGAAGTCTTACCAAGTCAAAGCAGCATAAGCAAATGAACCTCAAGAAGACATGGTAGTGAAGGAAAGATGTTATTTGAGTTAAATCTTTTTTCAGTGGCTGCGAACAGACACTGGTACCCAGCAAATACCAACTAGAATAGTTAAGTTTTAATACACTGTTCTTAAGAACTCTTTCTATTCCTGTTGTGTGACCTGTTGTGAAAGGTGAGGGGTGCATCTGCAGGAAACTTGACACTCTATTATTCAGCCATGTCGTAGCCCTGGAATTCTGCCAAAGTTGCTCCTAGGGAATTTACTGAAGGAGAAGAACTAGCTGTAAATTCGTTGTCTGTCAGTGCTGTTGAATATGTTTGTCTTTCTTGAGAGAGACTAAATATAATTATTAAGATGCTGTGCTGCTTTGCAGTGAGCTGGATTGCGTTCTTAGTGTTTTTCTATTTGAAATATGCAGTTTTATTGCATTCTCTACACATAAAATGCTGCTTTGATGGAAACGATGGAATAAAATCTGAGTTGATATAATGCAGCCTAGGGTGGGAGTGCTCAAGATTATTTTATATACATAGGATTACGATCTTCTTGGTGAAAAAATCATGTCCTGTGGGATGGATCACTCTCTAAAACTCTGGAGAATTAATTCCAAGAGAATGATTAATGCTATCAAAGAGTCTTATGAGTACAACCCAAATAAAACCAACAGGTACGTAGTCTTCATCTCATTGTCTGTCTTTGCAACACATGAATACCCCTACCAACAGTCCAGGTTAACTACTTTCCAAATTGGGAGTTCTTGGGGATAGTGAGTGACCTGGATGTTGTGCTGGGTACTGAATCTCACTAGATTGTGGGTCTTATTGATGTTTCCTTCACTGGAATTCTATTGAATTCTGATTCAAAATCCTGAGATTTTTATTTTAAAATATCTTAATTATTTTTTATTTGCTTGACTAGAAAATGTCTAGAATTATTATCTTAAAGCTTGTATTTCATGCATTTCAAGATGTCAATATCGTTCCTTCATCTCATCTCAACATTTCTAGAAGGGAATCAAATCTGTGTAATTAAATGTGGCAAATAATCTTATATTGAATAGTTAATTATTGTGTATTATTTGACTTTGGGGTGGGGACGAAACTGTTTACATAGTAATAATTTTAGTTTTCATCATTCTCTGATTTCACCTCAGATATGAGTAAATTATCAAGTAAACATAGCAATTAGATACATGATAGATAAATCCTCCTTTATGAAGTTCTTCAACTTTTTGATCTTAACTTCCAGTTAAACCATTGAGAGAATTGAAGAGTCTAAAACACAGTGAACATGTTCAGCAATGAGACTAGCTGTGAAAATACTCTCGCTTTTTTTGGTAATGTTACCAAATATTAAATGATGATTTTTAGCGTGCTTTTTTAAAAATTATGATTTTTTTTTTAAGTGTGCATTTCTATTTAACAGTTTAGATGTTGCAGAAGCAGCATCAGGAAGACTGAGCTTTAATTAGTTCTTGAAGTATTTGGTGACAGGAGTTGTATTCAGCATCTGAAGGAGTTGTTTTGTTCAGCACTGTCTCTGCACAGTCTTTTACATGGGAAACTTAGTTATTTCATTAGGAGTGAGGATGAAAACAGGGTCCGTTCTTATTGCTATTAGAAAGAAAAAAAAGCTGCATACAAAATCTACTTTGTAATAAAACTGTTTAAAAAGTTGGGCTTGTTCTTTTAACATCGAAATATGTTAAAAATGGTTGTTAAAAATTACACTTGTGATTCTGTGTTTGTTTCTCTGAACCTCACTTGGCGATTTTCTCCATAGGCCTTTTGTTTCCCAGAAAATTCACTTTCCTGACTTTTCTACAAGAGACATACATAGAAACTATGTCGACTGTGTACGGTGGCTGGGAGACCTAATTCTTTCCAAGGTAATGCTGCAGCTTTTTCAGCTATGTTACATTTATTTGCTGGTCCTGAGGATCCTAAACCATTGAAGTTTTATTAGCATTTGGGTTTTAGGTTAAAATTCCATTTTGTGTCAAATGATTTTGTGGAGTGTGTTGTGAATTTTGTCAGCTGTCAGGACGTGTGGGTAGGCAGCTTATACTTCAAAAGCAAAATTCTTTCTACAGCTGTACCTCTGCTACAAGTACAGGGTTTCTGTCTAATCAAAATCCGCACAGAACATACAGAAAGGGAATCTATAGATACTGATTAGGGATTCTGCTTCTGAAGAATGAGATGAGGGTTACCATAATGGAGTAATTTTGATTAATGTGTTGTGTCCACCAGTAACATTGGCTTGCAGATATTAATTAAACTGGGCAGTCCAGCTGCCTTGATGCCAGCAATTGGTGAGTGCACGGTCCTGTTAGTCAAAGGGATTGGGTAAACAATCCTCAAGCCAAGACAAGTTTAAGCTGCTTATGAAATCCTGTTTGAGCACATCTGGTTGACTTATCTGAAGCGGGTGAGGGAGGGCTCCTGCAGTCCCATTACCTGGCAAAGCTGTGAGAGCATCGGGTTGCCGGTCATGGACAGTGATTATTGTTGGTGATGTGGCTGTGACCTAAGGGCAGAGGTGATATTTTCAGTTCTACTTTTTGTATTCTCATTGGGGAAGCTGTGAGATTAAATGTTTGCCTGTAGTTAGACTGATTCTGCAGTCTAAATGACAGGTGATTTTTTTTCATTGTTTCACTCCAGTCTTGTGAAAATGCCATTGTTTGCTGGAAGCCTGGCAAGATGGAAGATGATATAGATAAAATCAAGCCCAGTGAGTCAAACGTGACCATTCTTGGGAGATTTGATTATAGCCAGTGTGACATATGGTACATGAGATTTTCAATGGATTTCTGGCAAAAGGTATGTGCCTGCTCTAACTTTGCTGTATTTGAAGGTGTGTAGCTTTTCACTGATTCCATGTTTATGGGCATAGGAAAAGTCTTGGTTCATATGATGTTTAAGAAACAGAATGGTTTGCTGTAAGGGGCTTTATATGAACCTGCAGGAGCTCCAGATTTTTCAGTGTGGGTTCTGCCTGATAGAAAAAAAAATTCCTCAAAATAAATATTACTTTCCACCAAAAATATGTTTACTGATGTCTTCCTCCCCTGTCTGCAGAGATTGATAAAATGGAAGAAACGAGGCAAATTTTACAGCCTTTCTGACTCCTCCAACAATACTTACGAAGTCATTCATGTTTAAACATTCGCACACAATTTATCAGCTCTAGAGCCTTTATAAAATTCTGACTTTATTCTTTGAGGGAGTATTTGAAAACGTCTTTATCCTCTGCTTTCTTTTTAAGATGCTTGCTCTGGGCAATCAGGTTGGCAAACTTTATGTTTGGGATTTAGAAATAGAGGATCCACATAAAGCCAAGTGAGTACTTTATTTTGTTTTTGCTAAGACGGGGAGTTGGGGTACTTTTTTCTTTTTTCTGATAACTCGAGAAATTCTTTAAGAGTACTACTTACTTTCCATTATAACTACCAGGGAAGTAAACATTGTGAGTCCCTGAAGGTTAATGTTTATTATATCTCGCTGATTTATAATTATAGTAATGCCAAGAGGCCCCAGTTGGACTGTGCTGGCTACTAGGTGTAGATATAGTAAAAGACAATTTATTTCTCACAGAACTTAAAATTTTGCGGGTGGAAATTTTGCAAAGCCATTAGGAGAAGATGTGCTGGGTGGGTGTAGCACATGACCAAGGTGAGATAGGTGACAGGACCAGAGTGAAAAATGCGTGTAAAGGTGATCTATGAGTACAGTATGGAGAAAACAGTGTGGCTTTCCCCTTTGTCACATGTGTTGCCAGGCAATTTTACAGCATGTCTCTTAGATATATATAGATACATATGCATGTGTGTAAACACACAAATGCAAAAAACCCCTAACCCCCCTAAAAAAGGCCTCAAACAAACCCACTCCCAAAAAACATTGTATATAAAATGGATATGCACTATATATATAAATACTTCCTACATTATATTTTTATATACCATATATATTACACATATCTCTATATATTTACATATATAATCTGTGTAAATGTGTGTGTATGAATACATTAGTCTATGAAGTTCCTGAAAGTGCTGCAGTCTTTAATCACCCGATTTTGATATTTTAGTCTTAAACCTGGGAAATAACACTGATTATGAAGTCCTAAATAATGTGATTCAATGAGCTTTCAGTCTTTGCTTCAATAAAAATTGGGTGGATGAGAAAAAACTGTGGGCGAACAGGAAACTCTGCTTTCCCAAGTCCACATTTGGAATACAAAATACACATGAAGGCCATAATCCTGTTGCCTTCAATTCTTCCTTGGTCACATAAATAAGGGATTGATGAAACAGTGCTCCTTAATGTAGGAGGATGACTTAACATTGTGGCTGAATAATTTTCTTTTCTTTCTAGGTGTACGACTCTTACTCATCCTAAATGTGTTGCTGCCATCCGACAGACCAGTTTTAGCAGGGATAGCAGTATCCTTATAGCTGTTTGTGATGATGCCAGTATCTGGCGCTGGGACAGATTACGATAAAGTACTTTTTCTTAATTCATAGTAGAAAATATATTTTCAAATTATAATATAGTCTGGTAACTTGCTAGTACAGTAGATGCATTTAGTGTAGACTTTCTCGAAGGTTCGGCAGGCTGGAGCTGGACTTAGTGATGTTTACATTCTGTGTATTGTTCTGCTTGAAATTGCTGCTTTTAATAAAAAGAAGTATTTTTGTAAAGTTTTCTGAATTGTCCATTTTAATTATTTCTTACAAGTAGTTTTCACTTAGAGCCTATGAAATTTCTCTGAGTAGAGCTATCGCATGAATGTATGACAACTTCCTAGAAATTTGGTGTATTTGTGCTTGCAGTTGTATTTTGTGCCTTTTGTAACTGAAAACCTAAGGAAGCTATTATTCAAGGACAACATAAAGGACATGCTACTTTTAAGAATATAATATAAATAATT
>VYZT01006640.1:324932-399215 GCA_013400735.1 Pomatostomus ruficeps | reverse complement strand
GAGACACAGCACCCCCACAGAGAGACAGCACCCCACAGAGAGACACCACCCCACAGAGACGCACCACCCCNACACCACCCCACAGAGACACACCACCCCACAGAGACACACCACCCCACAGAGACACAGCACTCCACAGAGACACCACCCCACAGAGACACACCACCCCACAGAGACAGCACCCCACAGAGACAGCACCCCACAGAGACACACCACCCCACAGAGACGCCACCCCACAGAGACGCACCACCCCACAGAGACCGATCCAAGCATCCTCTCAAAAACTCTCCCCAGCCCACTGAGGTTTAGTATCTTCTCGAAGCACAGCTGTGGAAAAACTTTCACTTTACTGGGGTTTTTCTGAAGGCGTGGATTTTGGATCAAACCTTTTTTTCTGCTGTCACATTCACAGATGCCATTTTGTATATTTGTCAATACTGTCCATTAAGATGCAAATACCAACTGCAATGTTACTGTAATTAACACTGCCATGTCATTTTCCTTTAACAATAAGCAAAATCCAAAAGCTGTTTTCATGATTTTACTCATTCCTGATGACTGATATTTGATGGCTACTTTTAATCTTCATGAATGCATTATCATACTCCTAATGATTAATATAACACTCTTATTTGTAGAGAAGTTCCACAGACATAATTCAGATCACTCTGATTTCCCTTTAATGTGAAAATACCCCTGTTCTCAGTTTACACAGGTACTTCCCCTCTGAAATAAACGTTCTATGCCATATTATAAATAACAGGCATCTTACTCTACATAAATAAATAACAGTTGCCTTCCAAGGCAGCGACCTTGCCCACGTGTCTGTGTCCTCAGTGCTGAGCACCCCACACAGCTCAACAGCAACAGCAGCGAAGTAATTCTGCATAACAAGCTGTTTCCACAACATCTGCAAGCCGTTATTGTCCATTTCCATTAGTGAACACAAAATTGCTACTCTGGTCACTCAGCCCCAAGCACAACAAAACCCAGATCACTGTAATCTTGCCCAACAGTCCCTGAACGGATCTGACGCAGCCTCCCCGTTCACCTGGGTTCTGAAATTCTGATTGTCATGGTCCAGACATCACGAATTTGCCAAGAAAGACCTCAGTCCAGTCCACTGCTCAATAGTTTACCTCAATTATTAGAAGAGTTATCTATAGTTTAAATAATACTAGGGGAAATGTAGAGTAACTCAAACAATGTAACAAGAAGGTTGCTTCAAATTTTAGCAATTCAGCTGAAACAAGTAATTTGCACAAGATGCTTTTTATCTAAAGCTCATGAAAGCAGAGGTAAGAGAAAACCTCCTTCCCAATCATTTTGCCCATATTTTTCTTATCCTGCAAGGCTCATATTCCTGTCTTGTTTTCGTATTTGTGGCTTTCACTGACTTCAAGGTCACCTTTTGAAGACAACAGATGTCACATTTGCATGAAGGAAGCCTGAAGAAATGCACTAACTTTTCACTGTCACTTCTGAACACCACAGATACATTTAAAATCAGGAAAAGTTTATACAACTGAAACTTACTCGACATTCCCTGCAGCTCTTGGTTAACACTCGTTGACCTTCTGCTAGCACTTTGCCTCCATAGATACACTTGGCTGTAATTCGAGAGAAGGAGGGAGATAAAAATGAATTAAATCACGATTTAAGCAGCAAACAAATGCAAGATATAACACAGAAGTAAAACCAGTATTCACATACACTGAAAAAATATGAATACATCAAAAATACGATGCGTTTGGCTTTCATCAGAAGTCAGTATCACATGTAATTACAAACGAAGGAGCAAACAAAAAATTCATTTTAAGAGAAAGTAGCATCTTTACCCCAACTAAAGAGGGGGAATAGGAGCGTAAACAAGATATCCTGGACTAAACTCCCTATCATTCAACAGAAAATATTTTCACTGCTGACATCGTGTAGAGTAGCTAGAGTATTTGTGTTCCTAGAGGTCCTCATGACTCACTCCAAGAGCTGGAGACTTTATTAGCACACAGTTCATCACGAGCATAATATAAGCACAGATTTCAATTAAGCCTCCACGTGTTTTGTGGGCACAAAGGTGAACTCTTCAGCCTGCTGGAGGACTGCAAAAACAGATCAGATGCAGCGAATGACTGTACCGAGTCAACAAACTGCAAAACCTCTTTCAGAAAAATATTCTTCAAGCACACATGGAATACGCAGATTTCCCAGGAAACCGAGAGCTCCCACTACAACGTTCTTGTCTGAAGTTCTGACCCTTCTGCCAAAGATAAGTGGCTCCACAAATGAACCAACAGCCTGGGAGACGTGATCATCCCTCATTACTGCAGGGCCAAGTCAGGCAGCTCAGAGCGCTGCCCATGAGGAAGGCACCCTGCAGCAGGGCCACAGCAGCAGCAGCCTGGTCAGCTGTGACCAGAATGATCACAGTCCCCATGCACCCACCTGTCTCAACTCCAGTTCCAGAGCAGGACAGTAAATCATCAATCAAAGAGAAGAGCCGGCCTGTGATGATCTCACACAAATCAAGGATCCACTACAAAAGCGCCCTGCGTCACAAACCAGATCAATGCTGAACACTGATAAAACAACTCTCTGCTGGGGCCTTTCAGCTCCTTCTGTGCTTGGCCAGTCCAAGTCTGACCTGGACCCCGAAAGGAAAGCTAAAAAGTGTGAATCCTATGTTGCAACTGAACAGAGCTTTAAAAGTCTGCTGAGTCAAGCCACATGCACAGGGCAAGTGTCCAGAGCAGGCTGCTCTCAAAAGCCTCCTGCTCTCCAGGAGCGTTTCCCCTCCATCTCCCTCCTGAGCGCCCAGGGAAGGGAAGCACTCACAGCTGCAGGGGTGTCCCCCTCACAGGTGATACCAACAGCTCCACAGCAGCAACTGCCATAGCCAGATTGATTCCCAAATTTTAAGCAGAACAGACTGCTAGATCAATCTTCATGAACCTTCAGACATAAATTTGCTTCTAATGACTTTTTGTGAAAATGCTCATTTCTTAAAAAAAAAAAATAAAGGAATGAATTGTGATTTTCAGGATAACTCTGTTTTCATCATCACTAAAGGATTTAAAAACAAGCTTCCTCCTTTTGGTATCCTAGTTTTCTTTGTTTTTCCAAAGCTGCCCTAGTTTTTATGCCTGACTTGTTGTGATCTCACTTTTGAAGGAAACTTCAGATGAGGAGGCTTCGTTTCAAGCAGGAATCCCAGTAACTATTTTTAGGAGAATATGAACTAGAGAAATTTCATTTTTCTTTCTGTCTGTCCTCCTGACATGACTGCTTTTTACAAAAGAATGGACACACCGGAAAGCAAGTTAATGTACAATTCAGAAAAATGGTATTTAAAATAAAATTACAGTCTTTTGTCAAATCTTATTTTAAAGGCTAACACAAGATGGCAGGGATCAAAACTGAACTGCCTAAACCCCTTAACGTATCAGACATTAGAGCTACTTTGTTCATTAACCCTTAGCTAAGATGGGAAAGTGTTCAATAACCCAGCCATTCAATAATCCCCAGAGACAGCAAATTACAACTGATGATTCTATCAGAGCTAAATAGAAAAAGCACAGAGAAAATAACACCTGCAGTGCAGCTCTTTGGCAAACCTCTGCAATTACTGCTCTCTGCCTAGAGGTGACTAACTGTGGTCCTAGCACATCATTTCGTCAAGGAGCTGGCATTTACAATCAATTTCAATCAACTTCCACGCGTCCCTTCCCACTGACTGACATGCTGGGTTCTTGTCAGAATAACGAGTCAAGTTTGTGCCAATCACTGACAAAAGGCAAGTTTGATTGTTCCTCTTCCCATTACAAATAACAGGAGCAGCTTGCTCGTGAGGGTACACACTGAATCTACAATTTTGTGCCTTACGATTTCTCTGGGTCAGATTTGGACTCTTGTGCCTACATCCAGTTGCATGGAAGAACTTCCTAGACTTTCAGTGTTACAAATAAAACTATTTCGAGACCAAAAAATGCAGGCCAGCATGGCCACTTTACCAGCCAAGTACTTTGTTCATGAACAGCCTTTAGTATGCAGAATATTCATGCTGACACACAGCCGAGAGAAATGAGATTACATAAAAAACAAGAGCAAGAGCAAGATCACAGCTAAAGGATATTTGTGCCCAGAACTAATGAATTGAATGACTGAGGAAGGCTGACAGAATGCTAAAAAAGTGTTATTATTTTCCTAATAAATCCTAAAATAATTCAACACCCCTGTCTTAATAAAATACAGAGAATCTCATGCATGAAGTTTACTCATCTTCCAGAAGAGATCAGGGGAAAGAGAATTTGTGCTTCTTAAGGTACAGCCGGCATTAGCACACAGCAGAAAATTTCATACATAAATTGTCTTTGCTCTTTGTGCTACTATTAAAGTAACAAATATTGAATAGTCCTTCCATGAACATTACTTAACAGCTTTCATTTCCAGAAAAAGGAACTGAAAGCTGACAGTAACACTGATCACAAAATTTACGTTGCTTTTCTTTCCCCTCATTAATTTATTTTGAAATTAATTACAGCAAACTACGGCTCCACACGGTGATACTAAGCCAGGGTCTGATATTCTGTCATGTTTATTTTAAAGAACAGCCTTTTAACTGGAAATAAAAGGCAAAAAGAGAACAGCTCCGTTAGTTACTCATCACCAAAGAAAGTTCAGACCATGGGCTTGATGCTCCTCAACACCAACAGGAGATACAAACTGGAGCCAAGGCAGTCTTCCCAGCCCCCAAGAGGGTGAGTAATTTTACACTAACAACAGGTAAAAATAGTACCTCAGAAACTCACAGTGCTTGTCCATTCCTCAGCAATTCCTTATTTTCTTCTTAAATCACGTTTGCCACTATGACTCAAGTTACCTGAATGACCAGGAGCTCTGAAAGCCATTACAAAAGGTGCCTGCTGCCAGGACAAGTTTAACTGCTGAAACAGAAGGCAGACGGGAGAGGGCTGTGTGATGCACTTACCCCTGCACACCTTGCAGCACTGACCCTCCACGTGCACGGGCAGAGCGTCAGGAGGACACTCGAGAGGGGGACAGGACATCCTGCGGCATTCCACAGCTCCGCTCTAAGCAAAGGGGTTGGAGACAAAATTCAACCACTGCTGCTGCAGTTAGAGAGCATCTTACAAAGTGCTAAAAACTATTGAAGGAAATGCAAACAGCATTCTGTGCTACCAACCCATCCTTCGGGACCAAATTTAATCCCACCCAGCTACAGAATGAATCAAAGTGCAGCTGAAGGTGAACTGCCCCATTTTTGTACTGGGTTTACCCCCCATTCCCATTCCCAGGGCAAAATGCATTCAGTGTAAGTCAAGAACATAAGCCCGACTTTCTGTAGGCTGTTCCAATCATCTTTGAGATTTTTAACAATCAGGCTGCTATTTTCCTGAGCAAACAAAGGCTCTCTTCAGATATTTATCAAATAATTTCAAAGATACAAGTTTTACATACTAATTCTCTTTCTGTTCCTTGTATTCCTCAGTCTGATAAATGCTGAAAATGGATCTGCAAGTTGTTACCATGCAAGATGCAACTAAGCATCTATGAATACTATTAAGATAATGCCTCCTCTTTGAAAAAGCTACTGCAGTGAAAACAATTGCAAACCAAACACAGACAATGCCACCCCTTCACCCCAAAACCACAAAGTCCTCACAGCTATAATTAGAACAAATAAGAAAGCACTGTCGAGGGAAAGCAGATTTTATGTGTGAAGCTTACAAAGCAGCAAAGTCAAAATTTTCTTTATTTTCCCTCCCTATTGTCCCTACTGCCACTAGACGCATACTAAAAACATAATAATTCTCAGAGTGAACATTATGCATTCAGAGGCCATTTGCACATTTTCATTAGCTCCTATCCTTGAAACTCTTCAGAAATTCTTACTTTGCATGTGCAATTCCTGCAGTGATCATCTTCAACCCAAGAGTCTTTGTCTCTGTAGATCAATCCATTTACTTGACAAGTCTTCTCACAATGACAGTCTTCCAATTGACTCAGTCTTGTTTCTGCATAATTTAACTATAAATGAAAGCAACTTGATGAGATTTCTGCAATTCAAACACACGATTTAAAAAAGCAAAAACTTATTTTTAGCCACACCAACTCTGACTACAACCTTCGAAACACTGAGCCAGGAAATCAGCAGGCATGAACGAACCCTATTCCTCAGATTGTGATGGAGTTAGCACATGGTCATCCCACACCATGATCAATGGGGAAACCTGGAGTAAACCCTGAGCTCTGAACACTCCCTGCTGTTAGAACAGAAATACAAACCTAATATTTAGCAGTAAATATGTGCATTCCTTCCCTGCCCATACAAATAACTGAAAGATGACAGGCCTCTGTTAAAAAAAGTATTTTTTTTTTTCTGGCAAAATAAATAAAGTTTTTAAAAAAAACCCCAAATTTTCAAAATTTACATGGAAAATTTTGTGATTCATGGAAGTATTCCTGGCTGTATAAACCCATGATGTAAATAAACTGGACTGCCTAGTCCATAAATGAACTCAAGCGCTTGATTCTTCTTGATTTTAACCGAAGTCAAGTTTGAACCTTTCTGACCTCCAGCAAGGAAAGGCTCAGTAGAAATTTTTGTGCTGGAAGTCTTCATGTAACAAACACATCTGAATACAAAGCACACCCTAGTGGAGGCTCATAATTTACCAAAAGAAGTTATATTCCACTCCGAGAAATGCAGGAGATGCCCAGACTGATTTCAGTAGGTTGTTAAAGCCACATGAATTATTTTAGTTATTATATTTAAGGAGGAACTAACAGTACTCTGGCACAGCAGTGGGGAATGCTGCAATGGAACACAAGCCTTTTCTCCTGCAGCAAATTAACATTTTAGCCAGATTCTAACACCCTGACATACACTGTGTCTCTGTTTAAGGACACAGGATTAAATCAGTTGAACATATCTGCTGGAAAGATTCAGAATTAATTCAAATTACGACAGAAATAAAATAAGTTTTTAAAGCTAGCATTTATTAGTCCTTAAAAGCTGTGTCTTCACAAAACATAGGTAGGAAGAAGACGCAGGGGTGGTTAGCTTGCCACAAGTGATGATCAAACGCTCCCTTCACAGCACTCTGTGACCCTCTGCCACAGGCTCTGTGTCCCACCCTGAGCCCACCACACTCAGGAGAGGTACAGCCCAAGCAGGGGGGAACCTCCCTTTCCTGCCTTCATTCCCAATAACTTGCACAGCTCCTAAAATTACCAGAGCCTGAAACCAGCAGCTGGATGTTTCCTTCCCAGGCAAGCCCAGCTCTGTCTCCGTAATTTTAATTTCTATAAACTGCACATGCACATTCACTGCAAACAACACTTGCTCGTCTATTCAGCGCTGTGATACAGCAGTAACCAGACACAGACTGAGAGAAAAGCTGAAATCCTGGCTATAGTGGAGCCTAAAAGCAACAACTACAGATCAAACCACTTCTTTAAACAACTTCCCATGCTCTGCCTCGCCTGGTGCAGGATCAGGAGCCAGGGATCCTCGCCCCTGTACATCAGCAACCCAATCCCTGCCCACCTGCCCTGATGGGTTTTTGTCTTTTCTTTTTATGCCCTTTTTATCCATTTTCATCCCCTCTCCCTTTCCCTGTCCCCTTCACAAACACTCCCTGTCCCTCAGCCCTACATGTGGAGAACCCTTGGGGCTGAGATTGAGCTCAGCTTGGGGCTTCTCTGAGGGGAGCAGACGGAACATCCCGAGTATCTCCAAAGCAGAGGCTCCAGCCTTGCCCGGAGCCTCCTCTCTGGAACAGGTTTGTTCAGCTGGGCTGGAGTCTCCCTTGGGGGGGTCATTAGAATGGGGGACAGTTCCCTCATTTGTTCCGTTTCTCATTGGGGATTTGAGGTCGATCTGCTCATTGCTGAGCTCCATCCAATTGGATCCGGGGGTGCTGCTCGGCTGTTCCCACCTGGGCTGAGTTGTGCCCCTGGGATCCCATTAACCCCAGGGAATGCCCTTTGCCCTGCGCTGCTGGGGCTGCCTCGGGTTTGTACCAGCCCTTAGGGCATCAGCCCGACCAAACAGGATCCCTGCAGGCAGCTGCAGAGCCCTTCAAAGCCTGGCAGGCATCACCCCCCGGAATAGACTTGTATCTACATCGCTACCACTTGTGGCTACTGTGGCTAGGACCTAAAAGGCAGACACAAACCTTAACGCTTCCCTCCAGACCCCCCGTTTTTAACCTGCACTTGTCTACCAAGGTAATTTCCTTCCCTGCTGCATGCATTTTTCCTGGACAACAGGAAAGAACGGCAACAAAACAGCCAGTGGACTGCTGTAACAGAAAAGGAATTTGCAAGGGAGGATTATGCCAGCACCACTTTATGAAAGCACAGAGTCTTTGCAGTACAAATACTGGGTTATTTGCTTCCCCTCATAAAGTACTAGCAAGCAAAAATATAATTAACATCAGAGAAAGCAAGTTACTCAGTACACTGCATAATTGGAACTTGCTCATACCACCAGCAGGGCTCAAAATAATTGCCTCTCTTGCACAGCACAAGCAGAAAACTGAACTAAAAGCTTCACGTTTTGCATTTGGGTCCAGCCTGTCCAAAGCGTGTCAGCTGAGCAAGAGGATTGTCAGGACAATGCACACACTCTCCAAAAAGCACTTTCCCCTTCCATTTTGGAAAGGGAAAGAACATTTGAAGGCAGTGCAGTAAAACGTATCATGTTTTTACACAAACAGCACTGCTATGCAAATCCTATTTTGGAAATTCCTGCTCAGTAACTACACTGAGAGTAAGGGCATCCACGGGTTGGTTGCATTTGCACTTAAATCTAAGTAATTAACATGTAAGTGCTGTTTCAAAAGAGACAATTAACTGCTCTCCACCGCAAACCAGATGGTTCACCAACATTAGCCTCAAGAAGTGTTCAGGTTCTCCTTTAATACAGATCAAGACTTTGGGCACCTCTAAACACAGTTTCCTACCCCAAAACTTCAGCAGAGCCTTGCTGAAGGGCCTTGGCTAACAAGGAGGTTGCCTGTCTATTGTAGGAGCAGAGCCTAAAGAAAATTTCCAAAATCCCAAACAAACAAAAAAAAAAAATCCCCAAAACTATAGATTCCCATTCATCCTATTCATGATCCTAAGAAGAGGTGGGGAAAAGAAAACCAAACCCAAGCACACACATCACCTGGAGCCGAATTAACTTTTACACCAATAAAAACCATTGATCAAAGGTCAGCCCAGCCAGCAGGTTCACAGGTATTTTCATTTTGGGGCCTCATTTCAGTTCCCAGGAAGGAAACAACACCAGTCCTGAAGGTTTCACAGAACTTCCCACAAGAAATCATCCCCCCTCTGACAGCAGCACATGGCGAGGAAATTGTGGAGGGATTTCACTCTTTCGGTTTTGCATTTATCCCTCGGCATGAAAAGGGAAATCAAGCTAACACTTCTTACAAAAAAATCACTCTGGGTATTTTGTCATTACCTTACAAATAATAAAGTAGGCAACAAGAAAAAAAATGGCTCTACTATGAAAATTTAGAATAATTTTCATGGTATAAGGAATGGCATACAGAATAAACACTTTCCTCTTTGTCTTAGGGAAGGAAAGGAAGGAAATGGGCAACTAACAAAAAAGCTTAGGTACCTACTTTTGCAGTCATTTTTGCCAGGAGTTCTTGCAAATCCATGATTCCTTGCACCAGACTTAGGAAATCACTGCAGGTTGGGCATGCTCAATAGAGGAAGATTAAAAAGAAACAGAAAAGAAGAGAAGGAAAGACACAATAGCCCATAAATAACCAACAATCCATCGTACATAAATCATCAGATTGATCTGAACATAAAACGCAATCTGTTTATACGGAATTTTTGCCTTCTGGAAGTCAGCACATGCAAAAATAACAAGCCTGAAAAGTATTGTTTTTAAACCAGAGACACAATCTGTATGAAAAATCTAAAATAGAATAAAGAGACTGCTACTTACTGCGATTCAGATTAGGACACTGTGTTATATATCCATTAGGTATAAAGATGACTTTGACATCTTGAATAACACCCTTTGTAAAAGAAGAGAAAACTGGTAATACAGGTTACAAACATTCACTTAAATCTGTACAAGCTCTTTCACAAGTCATTTCTTCAGTGGATACAAAAAAAAAAATTACCAGCTCACTCTACTTGTGAGGAAAATAACTGAAGATGAACAAAACAGAACAACTCCTCCTATTTTTCTGTGTGCTTGGCTATTACAGCCATAATACTGCTTTGTCTTTTGTAATCACCAAATATAAGCTGCTTAAACGTCTTTAAAGGGGGTGAGACTGGTGAAAAAAGCAGTGGAATAATATCCATTGCTCAAGCCAATGACACACTTCTCCAAAAGACAAAAAGAAAAAACACAGCAAATGAAACTCTTTACTTTTCTAGCCAAAGAAGACTGTGAAATCCAACACAGGAGAGACAAGTTCGCAGTGCCAGATGGAGGTACCAGTTTACACGTCCACTGCTCAGACTCATGGAGCCTCCCAGCCCTGTATCTCAACAGGCAGGTTGGTAATCGTGCCATGAGCCACAACGAAACCCTCTCTAGCCCAGGCACACAGAGAGCATCAGCCACAATGAAACCCTCTCTAGCCCAGGCACACAGAGAGGTGCCATCAGCCACAATGAAACCCTCTCTAGCCCAGGCACACAGAGAGGTGTCATCAGCCACAATGAAACCCTCTCTAGCCCAGGCACACAGAGAGCATCAGCCACAATGAAACCCTCTCTAGCCCAGGCACACAGAGAGCATCAGCCACAACTAAACCCTCTCTAGCCCAGGCACACAGAGAGGTGCCATCAGCCACAACGAAATCCTCTCTAGCCCAGGCACACAGAGAGGGCCCTGTGCAGGATGGGCAGAAGGTCAGAGCCAGTCGGGACAGGTTGTAGGGGCTCCCAAACCAACCTGGGCACAGCAGGGAGGAGCACCTGAGGCTCCAGCTGCACCCTGCGCTGCCCCTGTCCTGCAAGGGTGTCCCAAAGGAAGCAGCAGCTGCCCGCTGTCCCTGCACACCTGGGCCCTGAAGAACCCCAGAAGCTTCAAACAGTCCAGTATATGCTGAAGCTTGTGTTTGTGTTTGTTCTTCTAAGCTCAGGACAAAGCTTTTGCTGCTTCTCTGACTGTGCATTGTACTTCCTGCACAGGATCCACTGGCTTCAATAACGTCATGGCCACTGAGGGAGAGGAGCAAGGGAAAGCAAGGGACCTCTGGTGCTGATGTCTGCACTTCCCCTGACTGTTCATCATGTTGTGACACAGCTCTCTCTCCTCACAGACGCAGAAAAATTCCTTTAATCTGAAAAGAAATTTATCATGGCAGCAGTTATTATCTAATTAAATTACTGATTTGCCAGACTGTGCTTTAATTTTCAGTCAAATTGCAATAGAGTGAATTTTGCAGACCAAGGACATCATCACTTGCTCATAGACTCTTGCACTCCACCCACAGAGGCCTCAGATAGTCCTTAAAGCCTGGCAAGGCGAGCAGCATTGAACACTCACATGTTCATCTGTTAAAAGAGCAGAATGTAATCAGCAAGCGCTGTTTTCTGCTTACTGTCTCATGATCAAATATTAACTGAAAATATTAATAGAGATAATCAGATCACCCTGTCTTCCTTGCAGAAGTATATACATTTATTACCCTTTTCATCTGTGATAAGCTCAGAACCATAAGTAATGAGAAGTAATGCTGTCACTGGAAATGGAACATCCTGAAAGCCGTTTTACATACTTTCTGTCAGCAGTCAATGAGAAGGTGAGGCATAAAAATATATTTCAACACTTAAGCCTCTGCAGTGCAAAGCTCACCCAAGAGTAAATGAGATTACAAAGTTCCACCAGACCATANAGCAAACACTGCCAGGCAAAAGAGGGCAAGCTGCCTGGGAGAGATGACTTAAATGTGCCCATGGCACACTTCCCGCCCCCCTCCCCCCTTCCATTTTCTCGCTNGAGAGAAGTGATTTTTTTCTATTTTTTTTTTTTTTAGGTGCATCTTCAAAGGTGTTTGTTGCATCAGAGTCACACTGCTCAGTTGTCTTTTGGACAGATTTGCATTTAGACATAGCCTGAAGAGGAAACACAACTATTCTATGTGTCTTAATTTCTGGCTACGTGAAAGTATATTACTATGTAAAAGCAAATGAATATGAACTTCAGTTCACTAACATAGATGACTTCCAGGTCTATGAACCATCTGAAACAGAATTATTATGACCAAACACAGAAGTAAACTTTGCAAGGGCAGAAATTCTGCTGATGTATTTTTTTAATAGAAAGACTTCATTACAGGGAAACACTTATTACAGCCATAATTATTGTAATGAATATGAACAAACTTGGATTATTCCTGCTTCAGCATTAAGTCTAGGCTGCCAAGAGCTTGGATTTGTCCTTAACCATGAGATGTCGGTGGTCAAAATCTTTCCAGTTTTTCCCTTCCCAAGAAGACATCACCTTGATGTTCCCAATAAAACCATTTGGTTATTGACACAGCTTTAGCTCAGCATCAGGACTTGCTAGCTTGGAGAGCCTTCATCTGCTGCAGGCAGATTACCAGCTACAAGATGCAATTCAGGTCTGCAGCGCTAAATATCAAGCCCATCTCATGAGAACATAACACAAAAAGCCCAGTTTACTGCACTTCTCAGATACCTACTAAATAGAACAGCCCTCCCACATTCTGTGCAAAGGCTCGTGTATTCCACGAGCTCTCCACTTCTACATTTTCATTTCCTCCACTGCCTTTCATCCTCTCTCAAACCTCCTTCGCCCCGCTGAGATAATGAGAGCCACACAGCTGTGCGAGCTGTGCTGGCCAGGGCTGGGAAAGGCTCTGCCCACTGTCACCAGCAGACGTGCCCAGAACTGCTGTGCCCTGGCAGAGCCACACCAAGAGCCCTGGACTGCCGCTCCACCGGCACGGTGCTGCTCCACACGGGGCAGCCATGCCGGGCCCTGGGCACCTGCCCTCAGCACTACACTGAGTTTCACCTCAGTCCCTACACCTCTGGGTCATTATTAGCGAGCCATAGGACTGTATAAATTATACACATATGATACTGGGCAATAAAAATACCAATATGCTTCTCAAGCACCTCGTATATAATCCCCAGACACAAGCAGGATCAATAGAGGCTGCTCCAGCAGTTATGAAAACTACTGTCTTTCAACGTAAATCACCTTGTCACCAAGGCATTAATAAGCTCATTTCTGTAGCAGCTCTTTGGAGGGACCCTTAGGGGGAAGGGTCCTCCTCAGCAATGAAAGAAATTTTGCAGATAATTCTGATCCTGAGAGCAATCACATCCATCCTCGAGAGTGTCCCATGGATATCTGGCATCACTCTTTTTCTCCTTTCAGTTGCATCTGCTTAAGCTTCCTAACCTGATGCTAAGGGTATTCTCTGGCCCTGAAACAAACCTTGTGTTCGTGTGGCTGTCCTGGTTCAGTCCAGCACAGGGTTCATTTCTGCAGTAGCCAGGAGGGAGCATGGCTGGGACATGGAGATCATTCTACAGCACCTCACACCACTGCAGGAGGCAGGGCAAGGGACTCTCTCTTCCATGGAGGAAGAGTTCCTTATGGTCAAGAAAATGTGGAGATTCTTATTACTCTTTCCAGTAAACTGCTCTTATCTACACCCATCATCTTCACCTTTTGTGCCTGTGATTCTCAACTCTATTCCACACCCCAGGAAGAGGGAAGGAAAAGGGGAATGAGAGGGAGCAAGGTGTGATTTGGGAGAGTCTCAGTGGGGAGTACTGAACTGGGGAGTAAACGACGACAGCCTTCATTTATCCACCCCTTATTCTATACCACGTACAGCCCACCCAGATCCTCCACCTTCCAACTCTACAGATCTATAAATACACACAATCACAGTACCATTTCTGCAGCCAATGGCCATCCCTCCAGGGGTCTGCTGAGCTCATTTAGCCCATGCCTGTGGCTTCTGTCCATCCGAGATGTTTTCCAGGGCAGGAGGGCTGCTGTGCTGCTGGCTGGTTGCTGCACCAGGAGCTCCTGACTGGTGCGTGTGGAGCAGACCATGCTCACTGTCCATGGCAGTCAGGACAGACAGCGGCAGTGTCATTCAGTAACCAATATCATAAATACACTGCAACGTTACAGACTGTTCTCAGCCAGAATTCAAACTCCCCTGTGGCACACAGCATGTTTCCCTGTCTCTCTGCATTACCCACCAAGTGGACACAGGTCCTTGAGCAAAAACAATTCCATGGAGGGCTTTGCTTTGCTTGAGTTGCTCCTCTCTGGAGTCACCATAGCATTCTTCTTGCAACTACTGTCACTTTATCAGAGTCCTGTAGCTGTTCAGGGGTGAACTCCCAAACCACTGGAGCAGAGAATTTCTCTAACTACCAGCCCATTTTTCTCCCACATTCCATGACACTCACGATTATTCCCCCTTAGGGCAGATCTCTGAACAACCCTCCCAGAAATCTCTGTCCTGACTCTAAACATGGTACTGTGGAACATACTGAGAAGACGGAGCAGGCACAGCAACAAGAACATGCTTTCCTTAACATCCAAGGGAAATTCAAAATTCTCAAAAGCGCTCTTAACAGGCCTGAAGGAGGAAAAGGAGGTGAAAAGCTGTGGAAAATCATCCTCCCCTCTTTGCCCCCAGACCGGATATGATTATTAATGGACTCCCCACGGAAGCACCCAAGGTAAGGGTAGGAGAGAATGCTGAATACACATCCAAAATGACCCTCACTGCCCTTGATCTTACCAAGTCATAGGCAGACATCACACAGTGCAGCAACCAAGCAACCCTGACCCCTCTCCCTGCGCTGAAAAGGGCCATTGTGGGGGGCACCTGAGGGAGCAGTCACAGGGTTAGGTGCCACACTCACATGAACAGACCAAGCAGCACTATGGCCGGTGCTCCAGACCCTAATGCAACACACAAATCAAATTTGTTTTCAACCTGCTCTGGCTCTGTGGTTATTTCCACCCTTCGTGCCACACGCTGGCCACCCATTAAGGCTGTCCTGGTTTAGGAATGGTACTCCCCAGTTCAGCATCCCCACCAAGACTCTCCCAAACCCCAGGCTGTTCTCTCAAAGCCCTTTCCTCTACCCCTCCCCACTGTGGCAGGATGGAGTTGAGAACTGGAGGCACAAAAGGCGAGGATCACAGGTACAGATAGGCACAATTTCCTGGAAAGAGAGAGGAGATAAGAAAATGAACAGTAACAATATTCATAACAAAAGGCATAGGAAAGGAAATTATTCACACAACATTCCCAATAATGAACAATACTGGATGGCTCCTTCCACCATGTTTTCTCGACCCCAAGGAACCCTTTCTCCATGAAAAGAAGGGGTTCCCCTCACTCCCTGCAATTGCATGAGGTGGTGGTACAGAACTACCTCCATGTCCCAGCCATGCTCCTTCCCAGCCACTGCAAAAATTAACCCTGTCCTGGACAGAGTCAGGACAGCCACACAAACAAACCTGAAGGGTCAGCAGAGTTTTCAAACTACGCAGCTCATGAGATTCCCCTCAAAGCAAACAAAGCTCTCACATCTGCTCCCACCACTGCTGTGCTACAGCCACAGCCGAGTGCTCGGCCGCGCCAGGGAAGTTACAACCAGCAAGAGACACCAGGAGCAAGGGGGAAGAGACTTCAGTTCCCTTGATTACACCACAGATTTCACTCCCCAGCAAGGCCACAGACACAGCAGGACTGTCTGTGGAATAATCACTGCCAAGAAGGATGGGGAAGAAAAGCACCGATACAAAAAAACTGCAGCAGCTGGACACAGTGACTCAGGACGATCATATCCCCTCCTGCCTCTTCTGATCTACCAAAGAATTAAAATCTCATATAGGTTTGAGAGCATGACCAACATGTGCTTTAATGCTACTCATTCACGGAGAGAAACAACAATCAATTATCATTAAAATAAGAAAACTTTAGGAATGGTGGAGATGATACTTAGAACAGTATCCACACGTTTTCATGGCTCCAACACACGCACAAAAATGCTAATTCTTTTTTAATGCTCTTATTTCCCTGCAGATCTCTGTTTACATTAAGGAAAATATATCTATTTTTTTATATGCTAAAACAGTGAAACAAATTGCTTTGAAAAAGAAAGGGAGATCCTGCTGAGCATATAAATATATGGAAAGAGATGTGTACTCTTTACAAACTGGCAAAATCCCAAGTTTTCGCAATGAGTAACGCAAAAAAAGCAAGACTTCTCAAACTCTCAAGCAGGATTAAAAAAACCACAACCAATTATATTTCTGCCCTGAAGAAAGTTAGTAAAATATTCAAGCATGCATAAAGCAAAGTAAGGCACTTGTCCGCTTTCATTACGATCAATAAAAATTGTCAGTTCATTAGCATATCATTAGCTACCCTGCTGTTTCCAAAGTGTTAACACGTAGAAATATTAATTTACAAACATATAATATCCCAGAGTTCTGAGGCTCTGACTGCCTGCATAAAATAAGAATTTAAGACGGGCGACTCCAATATAACTTCTCCCTTCTCCTATGGAGCTATAAACATATGTTTACCATCTGTGGAATAGTGGGAAGCAGCTGAGGTAAAAAACCCAACAGCTGTAGAATAAAATAATACTATCAATTTCACTTCACAGTGACAGCTCAGCTGCTGCAGGATGAAATGCACTCTGGATTCAGAGCAACCCTCAGACTATCATTTAAGTTAAAAGTTGGCTTTTACCTCTGTTTCACAATTAAAATCGTTAGCTACTATGCTGAAGTAAGTTCAGCATAATTGTCCTCGCTTGTTGGAAATCTGGGGACTTTGAGGAGACATCCTTAGAAAAGAGGCAACTTGTAAAATTGCCTTAGGAGCTAACAGCTCCACAGGGAAACGAGTGGGTGGGAAATCACCTTGGCAACAAATCCATGCCCAGACTGAGGCTGGGCAGATCGGCCTTTTGCTGCGCCGTAGATGCCTTGCACAGATCAACTCTGGTACTGCTGCTTGTTATCCAAAACTGGAATAAATACCAGGAACTTCTACCTTGTAAACGAGCTGTTTACAAACTGTCCACAGCTCCTACCAAATTTCACACATTTCCTATTTCATGAGTGTGAGACAACTGATTGGACTTGTTGACTATTTATGACTTTCCTTCTTCCTGTGCCATTTCATGTCTGCTTACCTTAAAGAAACCATGTTTCCTGTTTCTCTGTCCGAGCCATAAATTGCTTTCAGGTGTCAAATTCGTTTCTGGAGGATCAATGACACGTTCATAAATCCTGTAGAGAGAATACACCGCATTTACTTGAATTTCTCTTTCCTCTGAAAACTCCCTTGACAAAATCAGGTAACAATAAAAGACAGAAAAAAGAATCAAAAATAAAACCCCCAAAATTTTTCATTAAACACCGTATTTGTCACTGATTGTGGCGAAGAAATTATACTACAATTTTTAAACCAAAAAAAAAATTAAAATCACAAATATATGAAGACTCCGTAAAATTGAAACTCTCCTTGTGCAGCTGTGCACTAGAGTGAAGAAATACAATGAACCTACCATAGTAGAGAAAAAAATAAAACAGGATCATCCTAATCTAAGGATGTCTTTCAAAATCCACCCCAGAGAAAAATGGAAATCACACCCAAGATCCAACCTGCGTAGACTTGTGCATCACTGCAGCAATCTGCACACCAAACTGCTAAAATTAACTCACGGAAAAAATTGCTGTAACACAGAATTTCTAAACTGACGAAGTACTTGGAGTTCTAAAGAGGTTTTGCTTGGGGTTTTGTTTGTTTATTTTTAGAAAAGCTGTAATGAAGTTTCCATAACGACTTTTCCAGGAACACAGACCGCTACAATGATATCATCATTTCAGAACATGAAAAATTCAAGGCCAGAGTTCCTGACCCTGGATTCTCATATTTCCATGTCGCATCAGAGGGAGCCGTGAACTTACTGCTTCATAACCAAACCAGCACGTTTAATAAGGGTTATGGAGGAGATGATGAAATCCATTTCTATTACTGCCCAGGTTACAGGGAGCATGCACTGCCGTGTAATCACACCAGTGTGCCAGCCAAGAGAAACGGCTCTGAGGCTGCCAACACCCTGAGCTTAAAGAGGCAAAATTATCTGTGGTCAAATTATTTTTCTTCCTTTAAAGCTATGTGGTAACAAATTAAACTGATTTCCCCACAACTGTGACTGTGAGTGATCTCTCCCTGCCATTACCTAGATCCACAAGCCTTTCATTATCTTTTTCTCTCCCTTGTCCAGCTGAGGAAGGGAGTGCGAGAGTGGCTTTGATGGGCACCTGGTGTCCAGACAGGGTCAAACCCATCATATCACATTACTGGAAAATTCATAGATTTGCAGAAGCCTGGAATAACATCCCAGTATTAAAGAACTTCTAGAAAGAACTAGAAAGTTATGTCAGAGTCCAGAGTCCTGTACTCCACCCACTTTGGTTATCAAAAAAGGAGTAAACCATTGGTTGAGATGAAATGGAAGCAATATATAAAACTAAAGGCTAACACTATTTTTTTTTTTAAGAAAAAAGAAAAATCTCAAACCTAAGAACAAAATAGTTATATGAAAATTACAGCTCAATAATGTGAGTACAGGAGTCAGAAGATTTCTTGTAATACTCCTAATTTCACCGCTAAAGTTTATTATAATTATCATCAGCTCTAACTCATCACATTTCATGAGCATGATACATTCACAGCTCTAGGAAATTTCTCTCTCTACTATTTAATTAGGTCTATCCATGAACTTACCATGCTGAGCAGTTTTACCTGTCCAAACAGCAAAACAAGACGATATTCTTTTAAAGCAGGTTTTCAAAATTACAGGAATTTTGCATGCACCGTCTCTAACAACATTTTAAAGTGTAACTAGAGGCCTTTTGTCATACTTCATGCAAAACTGAACTCTGCAAATGCAAAACTGCTGCAAAATACTGAACGAGGAACAAAGAATTGACATGGTCCTTGAGCATGAGCTCCTTGAGAGCATGTGCACTGAACTGCTCTATCATATTAGGAATTTATCTTTGTATATATAGCACAGCTTTATTCATTATTTCGGTTCATAATGCCCTCACTGGAAAATTTCTCATCTCCTGAAAAGCCTAGTCGATATTCAATAAAGAACTCCATTTCTGCTAACAGATAAAATCCCAGCACTGACCAGGTTCAACAACACTACTTATTGAAAGATATTTGATTTTTATTCACCTGGCCTAGTTAAAGTTGATAAAGGAACTCTAAAATATGTATCTGCAATTGCATATTTAAAAAAAAAATCAAAACCTGACATTGTTCTATGACAGTTCAACAATAGCAAGTTAGGAAGACAAATCAGAGACAGGCTAACAGGGTTTATCTTGTCTTTTCTGATGATTTAACACTCTTTCAACCTGTGGGGAAAGGCCTGTAGTGACCTTCTTTCCAGTCTTTTCTCAAAGTGCCATCCTTAACCCATATTCCCCATATTCCTCTATTGTTCTACTCTAATTCAAATTTCTGAAGCAGGTATTTACCTTAAATTAAGGCATTAATTACAGTTTGTGCCTTATTCCACATACGCCGGCGAGGCTGGTTTGTTTTCTTTTCTTTAGATTTGCCTATGAAGTAACAGGCTTAGGAGTCAAGAGACGTAGATCAGTCCTTGATTATCTTTTTACATCAAGAGATGTTTTGGTTGACGCCATTTGATTTACAAACTATGTGAATTTCCTTTATCATTGTATACTGTTAAACATCAGCAAAAAAAACCAAGCCCTGGCAAGTATATACACAACATATTGCTGCTCCTGTAAGCCCCTCTATACTCTTGGGAAATGAAAAGGTCAAGAACCACATCAGTTAAAAAAAAAATTAAAAACAAAACAAACAAAGAAACCCCAAACAAATAAAACAAAACAAAAAAAATCCCACATTAAGCTTCCTCATCACTCAGTTTCCCTTACTTGACTCTCTGGGCTGAGGTGTGTCACCTTCTATGGCTTTATACCCGTGTGCCCAATACTCTGTCGCTGGCATATGAAGAGCTGAATTATACACTTCAGCTTATGAAGTGCTGGCCTAGAGCTCCTTGGAGACCAGTTTGCAGCACATTTGGCTTTGATACCAACACAGAGAAATGCACAATACACTTCACGAGAAAAGGAACGCTCAGATAGAGGACTCGGGGGAACCGTGGTCACTAAAACTGCTGCAGAGTGAACAGCCCCTCCAACACGAGGAGAGCCAGGTCTCCAGGTTAATGGAAGCTCTACTACACACCCCAGGCTTTCAGATTTATGACTGCTGCATTCACTTTCCAAGAGAAAGCCTGATCTGCCCCTACTTTATGCCCACATATTTCAAAGAAGCTAAACCATAAACTGGGGTAATAGAACAATGAGCCAATCCTCCTGTCGTGAAATGTTCATGCTCTGAGTACAGTCACAAACCAGTGATCCATTTAGCAAACTGGGGTGAGAAATACACCTGTTCATACACCTGTTCATCAACAAACACCCATTATGTTCTCGTGTTTTGTATCTGTATCTCTACCCGATCTGCACGCTTTGATTTATTAAGTATCCTTGTGCAATCATCAGAAACGCCTCTCTCAAGGACACGTTCCAAACAGGCGTCTCTGCCATAATGAAGGCAATATGCAGAAAATAGAAAATCTATAAAATAATCAGTGGATTCCTGAAAGGAGGCATAGCTAAAATATTTGCATCCTAATACACACATACACACTATGCTCTGCATAGAGGAAGAATTTCTCTAGAAATCAAGCTCTGTTGGACAAGGAGACAGCTCCTTTCCGCGTACTCAATATAAATTATTTTTATATAAAATATATTTTTATATAAATATACTATGTATAATGGTATATATCTAATATGGAATGGTAAAAAAGGGAAATACCCTCACTCTATACACGTGCAGACTAAAACACAGACAAACTGATTAAACAAGATCACAAAGACGGAGTCTCTGCCCAAGAGACTTTAGACTGGGCATGACTGAGGCTTCTTAATTGCCTCACACACTGGGTCACACTCCCTCTGGAAAAAAGGTGACATGGAATTGTCTCCTGCAGGGAAGATAATTTCTTACAGACAACTTTGATAAGCAAAAGTTAACATTTGAAGAGTATTTCCACGTTTTTGGAGACGCGGCTGTACGTCATACAGTATTTGCCACGCCAGAAGCACTTTTGAAATCGCTGAAATATTTAGCAGAACATGAAAATAAACTTTATGTCCGCTCACATTAGGATACATCAGCCAACACGGACTGATCAGGAGGTGCCACTGCCTAAAATTCTGAACCATAAAACAGCCTGCAACTCAACAGTCACTACAAAGCAGCACACCAAATCACGGCATTTTCAAGTTCTTCCGTGTCCAAAATACAAGTAGGTTACTAAAACAGGAACGTGCCCCCTTCAAATCTGCAGGCTGGCTATGAAAACCCTGAGATGAGCTCAGCTGGTTGGAACATGGTGCTAAATAACACCAGAGTTGAGGGTTTGATCCTCACATGGGCCATTCACTTAAGAGCTAGACTCTGGTCCTTGTGGGTCCCTTCCAACCCAGAATATTCTGTGAAATTCTGAACACACATAGCCCTGAACTGCATTAATGAGGCTTGAATCAGAGATTTAGACTGGGAGGGTATAAAAGCCCAGGAGTTCCTTTGTCTGGCATCCCTCCTCAGAGGGAAGCTACACACTTCCATGTAGAGAACAGGTGTTGAATTCATCACACCCGATTTTAAACGCCTCAGAAGTTCACACCTAGAGTGGAGCTCGTTCTCTAGACTCACTTATTTAATGAAGAGACAGAAGTGTTTCTGGGGTGTGAATCATCTTACAGTAAATGAATCACGCTCTGAAGGCCCTTCCAACAGCTGCACAGGAGCCCCTCCTGACACCAGGGTGAATCATCAAAACAGATTTTGGCAATTCAAAGCCTGATGCTCAAAATGACACTCTCTTGCAACCATTCATTACCCTGTGTACATCCATCTGGATCTTCAGATCCTTTAAATACACTGAAGGGTAGAGAAAAGCTCTGTTCATGGCAGTCTGAAACAGCACTCTCAACTTCTGTCCAGCAAGTCAGAGAAGAGAAGGAAGTTCCCCCTGTTTTGCGTCAATCTCCTTCCTAATCTAATTTGCAGAGGTGGTGACCCCCTCTGACCCTTGCTATCATCTCCGGCTGAGCCTGCAAAAACACAGCACACCTCTGAAATAGCAAATGAGGCCTCCTACACAGCCCACTGCATAAAAATAATCAGCTGCTTCAAAAAGTTTCTCCAACATGTTCTCTGAACCCACCTGCAAAGAGAAACAGATTGATTATATCAGTTCCTAGCTTTAAAATACAATATTGGCATTTGTCTTTATACCTATTCTTCCAAAGAGATTAAGATTTTATTTTAAAAATAAATACTAGGATATCCTTACATATTTCTCTTTGAACCAATTTTCCATATGCTTTCCAATGAAAATGTGTCAATACCAATGTGATTGAATTTTCTTGATAGTGTTTACAGACAGGATGCATTATTTGATATGCATTCAGTTCTGGAGCAACTTTAACTGAATTATTCATTCCGTTCCCAGTGTTTTGTTTCAGAAAGATAAACTTCCTGAGGGAAATTTTGATTTTTTGGTGCTATCTCCTCTGCCATAGTACAGGAATTCACAATCACTTAACAGAGAAAAGCAATTTAGATTAAAATCTTGGAGTATAAGGGAAACCTTTTCTTATTAAATTTTGAATATACAATAGTAGCTGTCACCTATTTAATCAAGTTATTGTTCAGCTTTGGGAGAAAAAAAATAGGTGTCCAGTAACAGCATATGTTAGGTGAAAGACTCAAGAGTGCATGCTCAGTTTTTGTTCTCTTCAAGCTCTGTCACCCAAATGATTTCATTGATTTTCCTGTATCATCACAGAGATAATGTACTCTATTTTTCACTTTAATTATTCCGAATACACACCTGAATTTAAAAATAAAAATTCATCTAAATAAAATTCTATTTTAAAAAAATCTCCTTTGTTTTTCCCTTCAAGAAAAATTCAGAGTAACTTTAACAAACAGGAGGAAACTACACAAATGCAAGCGAAGGTGGCTCCAAGAGCACGTTTCACTGCCAGGTTTGGGGGTTTATTCTCCACACATCCATTGAGTAAGGGTGAATTCACATCTGCCTTCGTGGGGCTTTCCTTTATGCTCTTCAGTTTCCTACAATCTTGCCCACGAGTTTTAGCAGCATTTCTTAAGCACTGAACTAACACCAGCCATTATTACCGACTGGCATAAGAGGAGTGGCCCCACTGTACGACACAGCGGTGGCCCCGTGAACGGCAGAAATGCAGCTGTCAGAGCTGCCCCTAAGGCAACTTGCACCTGGAGAACCTAAGGTGGATTCCAACACCTCTGCAAACAAGGTCAGCATGATGAACTTCACTTGCAAATGCCAAAACAGATACAAATGGTTCCTGACAACAACAGTCTAAAGAGTGTCTCAGCCCGAACAGCCTGTCTACGAGGCTGCAGTGTTTTTAGCCATCTTCATATAACAAAAACAGCGCTTCTAGAAGTGCAAAAAAACCCAGACAATAGGTTGAGTCAGACTCTTCAGCAGAAATAGAAATTTGGCCATTTGCTTAGGATTATCAAGAGCTGTAGAGGAAAAAAAAATATGCCAGACTATGAGGTCAACTGTATCTTGCATGTGATGGACCCAGAGCAGGGCTTTTCGTGTCAGGACAGTTGGTTTGATACCCAAATGGTTATCGCATTCCTCAGCTTTGGCTGGGCCAGAGTCCATTCTCCCCAAAGCAGCTGGTGGGGTGCCACGTGCTGGATTTGTCACCTCAGCCGTGGTTTAGCTGATGTTCAGCAGTGCTTGCACGGCATCAGGGCCTTCTCTGCCCCTCACACCGCCCCACCAGCAACGGGCTGGGGGCACACCAGAACCTGGGAGGGGACAGAGCCAGGACAGCAGCCCCAGCTGACCCAAGGGACATCCCCGGCCTCACACCACCCTCAGCAATACAAGCTGGGGGAGAACAGAAAGGGGACGGGCACGTTTGGGGTCATGGCATTTGTCTTCCCAAGGAAGCATGACATGAGACAAAGCCCCCTTTTGCCAGGAAACAGCCAAACACCTGCCAGCTGATGGGAGATGCAAATTAATTCTTTATTTTGCTTCGCTTTACCTGTTAAACCGTCTTTATTTCAAGCCACCTTTTCCCCCACTGCACTTTCATCCTTCCAAATCTCTTCCCCAACCCACTGCAGAGGCAGCACCAACCACAGGGCAACCTTTTTCTTCCAGGTAAATCTGCGCTCCAGAGCATGTGGCTCCTGGCCCTGGCACTGCCCATAAAACTCGTACATAATCTACAGGTAGCAGAAGCACAAGAGCAACGTACTTGTCACAGGTTTGGGTGAAGATGGTAATTTTTGCTACACTCAGCGGAACTTAAGGTGGTGTCTAGGTCAAAAGAACTCTGCCTCTGGAGTGCTGAGGTGAATGTCATGGGCACACCAGAACCTGGGTTACAAAAATCAATGTGCACAACTTCTATGGATTAATGTGAAGTCAGGACTTTAAACATCTCTATATAGAGCTGAGAGCTACATAGATCAAATGCCACTTTTCAAACAAATATCTGACTCTCCAAAGGTATTTTAGCATCTCTTTATCACTTGTGAGCAGCTATCACTACCAGAGCATAAAACACAGAGCAGTAGGGTTTTTATGATGCACACAAGTATCCACTACAGGCAAGGAGACAAATACACCTATAAATGAGGACAATACTAAAACTCACAGGGTCCCTAGGAGATATCCTTTAACCTCAGCAAGCTTTGAAGCTCAGGTTCTAAACCAGAACTTTGAATCAAGTAAACTGTTAAGAAGAAAGCTAAAAACACAGCACACTCGTTTGTTACCATACCAAGTATCATACCAAAAGCCCATCTCAGATGAACCAAATGTTCAGAGAACATCCCACATGCAAAATATCATCAAACCAAGTCTGAGCAATTAAATGCAGATTCTAGAAGTAAGAGGAAGAAATTAATTCATTGAGTTCTTTCAAGATATAAAAAGAAGAACAAGTCCTCTCCCACGAATTAAACAAGAAACCCTTAGAGCAAGATATATCTGAGATAAAAAACTCTATTAGAATATCTATGAAACAAGTAGCAACCAATTAAGCCTATCTTACATCAGAAAGCAAGAGTAAGAATGTGCATCAAAATAATGGCACAAAGAAGGTCTTGCAGCAAAATGAACCCCAAAATAAAATTCTACCAGAACAAAGAAGTAAAAGCATCATTAAATGGCTTATGCCATCTCCATTTTATCATTAAAAAATAAAAGAAAATCCAAGATTGCTTTTGGGGTTTGTCACAAGGAATTTATTGAGCGAGAACTGGCAGTACTGAAACTTTGCTTCTCTTCCATCTGCCTGCCACATAAAGAGATGTGCTGATCCCTGGCCCAGGACCTGCAGCACACAGATCTCCACTCTGGCAGTTACAGCAGAACCTGAGGCATGATAAGCTTTTACAGCTCTGGAACAGCCCCTCTTCACAAAATATACGCAGCCTTTGTCTTTCCTTTTATTTTTCCTTTGTCTCATGCTCCTCTCAACCCCAAAGTTGATTTATCTAGTATAATAAGGCAGGTGCAATTGTGAGAAGAACCAGACTTTTGATTTCAACTCTTTCTGCACTGCTACAAAAGATAAATTTAAAATTAAGTCGGCCACAAGAAACCTTTCTACTGAACAGCTTCTTCTGCCCTTCCAAAAACACATCTGCTGAGAAGTTAATTGCTTTACGGGGTATCTTGTCACAGGATCGTCTCATCAAGGGGTTCATGTCATCACTAAGTGATTTGTATGTAATCATAAGATAACCTCATCCATATTCCAGAGCCAATTTCCTGCGGTGACTGAAGGCAGCTGCCGGCTGAGGACCACAGGCCTTGCCTTCGCTGGGCACTCGTGCCAGGGCCCTGCCCTTGGTGCGTCCCACTCTCCCTGGAGCTGCCCTCCTCCTCCCCACGCTGCCCCTGTAGCACTGATTCCATGGCCTCGTTCCTGCTCCTCAGCTCTTCTGCAGCTTCATCACACAACCCACAGCTCCCTTTTCCCACGGCCTTTTCCACCTGTCCCGTTTAGTCCTGGCTGTTTGAGGGGTAACACCGCACTCTCTCCACAGCACCTAACTGGCCGTGACTGGGGAGGTGTGTGGAACATACAGTAAACACAGAACAAGCCATTATATTGGTTCTGAAATTAAACTTAGAGGAAACTGCCAGCAGACAGGCAGAGAAGCACTCTGCAGGGACAGCACATTTCTCACAACATCTGACACACCAGGGAGGTGAAAGCATGAGTCTGCTCAAGTCAATGGGAGTTCTCACTGCACACTGTGCTGGGCTGTCCCCCAGGGATACTGCATAGCACATCTTCAAGATAAGTTTAGGGAAAGTATCTGGTGTGACACAGAAAAGTTCCGTTTGGGCTGAGAAAGCCCTGGTTGTCTTAGCTGGCACAGTCGTAGTTATTAGTTATTTGCTTTCACTGCTGATGTGCTGAAGAGAATGCCACTGAAACTGCAGCCCAGTTAAGTAATGCACCTTCCACTGATACTTTCTTTCCTGCCTGGTCTCACATACAAGGACAAGTTATAGGACTGGCAATTGCACATTCCCTAACTCCTGTGCCGAGGATCAAACCACCATCTTCCTCCTCACTGCTTCTTCCATGCATCATTACACTGCTCATACAGATCACAACAAGGATTCTTCATATCATTAAAATATTTAACATGGAAGCAGATGCTAGTATCTGAGTTTTTCCATTAAAAAAACCACACCACCAAAAAACGACACCAACCAGCGCACTAAACATTCCTCTGTGTAGAAATGGAGGATTCCTTAGCTGGCAAAAATGCCTCACCTTCTGAAGCATGGGACTGGACTGCCTTTGCCATTCCCTCAAGTGGCACATCTGCCAAGCAGCTCACAAGCACGGCACGGAAGCAGAAACTCTGCTGTCCCCACACCCAGCTCTGACCTCCTTACGGAGTGCAGGACCACCCAAACTCCCCAGAGGCCTGGCTGCTCACACACCACTGCTGCAGTGAGACCCTGCCACTGCCCAGCACCACAGAGCCCCTCTCGGTGTCTCCAAGCCTTGACACCTTCCACCTCTGAGCACCTGTCCTGGGCTGATTTTATGTTCTGTATTTCCCTATCGTCTGCTTATGCCCAGGAACAGGTCCTGTAACCTTGAGCTGGCAGGGAGAAGTAGCCAGGGAAAGTACTGGCACGGTTTGTTTTTATGTCTTTGAGATAAAGCACAAGTTTTTTGGGTTTTTTTTCCTTTTTTTTTTTTCTTTCCCCAGTGGTCTGTCTGGCTGTGAGTTAGGACAGAGGGTTTTGTTTTTTTTCTTCTTGCTGGGATTGCAGTTTTTGGGGGGTTTTTTTTCCTATTTTTGGACTGTTCAGCTTGTTTTTTCCCTGCTTGGAAAATCAGCCCATCTCCGGGGGAGACAGTCGGCGGGACCCTCGCCGGGAGCTGCCAGACCCCCAGCCCAGCTGGGCCAAACCCTCTGGAGCTGAACCAGAGAAAGGAGAGACTCTGAAATCCCCCATCTTTCCTCACAGCAGAGGTTTATTATCTAACACTATTTATTTCCATTCTTTGTGCCTGCGTGCACCTTGCTTGTTGAATAAACAGGTTTTTTCACTTTCTTCCAAGAAGATTCCTTTCAAACCTTGGCTGGGGAAGGGGCTGAAATTCTGCCTTTTAGAGGAGACACCCTTTCAGGAATCTCCTCCAAAATTTATCTAACCAGGACAGCACCTCCAGCTCCTCACACCCAAGGAACAACCGTGACTGATCCTGCATCACTGCCCTTAGGAGTGCTGTCAGTTTTCTGTCACCAAACCATGAAATTATGAGAACTGTCAGGTCTTGAGGTATTAAGAAATGCAGTCAAGCAGTCTCTACCTCCCTGCAGTCAACCTGAGGATTTTGTAAAGGCTGGATTCCTAAAATAATTACCTTCTGAGTAATTGTTCTAAACTGCCAAAGAAAGACACCTCAGGTATTAAACCACTTCATAAAACTCTGGGCTGCTTTCACAGATCTCAACAGCCCTGTTTGCTCAATCACCCTCTCATGCCCCACCACTCTCAGGAGGTTTCAGATATTTTGGAAAGGCTCTGTACTATTTGCTACATGGCCACTCACATCTCAAGTCTGCTGTTGAATAGTTCAGAGGGGTTCTCACCTGCTCTTTGGCAAAGATCCCATGTTTTTACAAAAGTATTTCACTAGAATTATGCTGTCATTTTCTCAATTCAGCTCCAGTATTATCCTATGTGACTCGTAGTTCTAAACTCCAGAGTTCAGCTAACCACTTCAAAAGGAAGAGTTCATTTATTTCTTAGATCTCAGTTAATCTGCCTGGCTGGAGCAAGATAATTGTTTTTATAATCTGAAAGGAAAAAAGCTCAGAACATTTGCTTTATCTAGTTGACTCTTAAATTACTATGATCACCTCTCTGTCCAGATGACCCCACACCAACAAATAAAAAGAAAATAGGGCCAAGTAACAGGAGATTTCTCCTGAAAAATATTCATAGAAAAATATCCAGATACATTTTGAACTTTGCAAGCTACATTTTCAGAGACTGATCTTGTAACTAACCACACCAATTTAAGGGTTTATTGCTTTTAACATTAAAAAATGTCTACATGTATATTGGACCAATGTACAAATATTTGAGAGTGTGATAATACACCTAGGCACACACTTGGGGAAACTACTGAATCATCTGAGGCCTGCCAGTCTTGATTTAAGATCATTCCCTCTACCATTATCCATCCTCTCTCTCTGACGCACCCGGAGCATAAAAATACAAGGAATGCAAGATGCCAGGGGTAAAACATAACACAATATTCCTGTCCTGTTGAAGTCACCAACCTGTCTACCAACAGGTACAATTCACCAGAAAGCACCGCACGTCCCCAGTTCTGACTTGGGGGGGAAGACAAAACCAATTTTGAATCTGTATTCAGCAGTAGTTGGGCTTGGCAGGTACCAAAAAGGCTCCATGGGTCCCTAAAACTCTGCCCCGAGCTCCTCTGGAGGAGCTTTAATCAAACCCCTGGAGAATGATTTCTGCTCCTGTCCTTGTGACATGGGCAGGACCTGGATCAGCTCCTGGAAGGAGCCCAGAGCAGCTGCAGGTTCCCCCCTGAGCAGGAGCTGTGTGGGGCCCCTCTGCTGAAGGTACCCACGTACCTGCAAAAGGGACTGCTGCCTTCCAGGGGTGGGCAAAGGGTCCAGGACAGGCAGGCACAGATGTGCATTGTTGACATTTTTTTCTGTAGTATTCTTCCACACTTTCATAAATACTCATGCCTTCTCACAGTTCTCTCAATGCAGCATGCAAAGGAGTTCAAGTGATTTTCTTTTTAGGATAAAAAAATAAATTTTCACTGTAATTGGGGACTGAATTAAAACATATTATTCAGTCTTTGGTCACACCCATACTACCATTCTGCTGATGCATTAGCCACTCAGTGAAAAACCCTGGCTATTTAAAAGCTTCTTTAAAAAGAAAATCATGCTGAATGTATCCTCACCATTTCCTCGCAGTTAACTGCAATAACTGTAATGATAGAGACGGATGGCAGCTGATGTGGCATGCCAGCTGGAGATCTCTCTCATGCTAAACAGTTTACAGCCCTTCTGCCAAACAAAAGGCAAACTGGTAAGTGAAAATTAACTCCAGTCCACAATCCCACAGATCTGAAGTTGGGTGCACCCACAATGCACAATTACACCACTCTAGCCAAGGAGCCACTTCTCTGACAGCTTCTGCTACAGCTTGGAGAGCACAGAAGCAATCTGGGTCACAAACTCCTATTCAAACAGCAAGACTGAATTACCTGGCTGTGGAGCACCGCCACCACGTCATCCTCCCTCTCAAGAGAAAGAGATTTACAGTAACTAAAGCAGCAAATCCCTCTTTTAAATACATCCCTTAACCTTCTTTAAATTTATTACACTTTAATTAAAGTCAGAGAACTTTGTTTAGATCAGTTGAAAACCTCAGGTTGGCAGCCAGAATATCTTATTTATAAGAACTCGGAGGTCTTGGATTCCCATATTTGGAGGATGTTATTTTAATTTATTTATTTTTCCAATTAAAAAGTTCTCACTGCTCATGCATTTTTTATTCCCTAATGCGCTGTTCTAACATAAAAGAAGCAGACAACATGTTTTTTCAGTTGGAGACTACTTCCAAGCCTGCTCCAGTTTTATAATCTATTCTCTTATGCTCTTACCAACCCCCTCCATCAAACAGCTAAGAGTATCCATCACAACCACAGGCTCTATTCACAGCAAAAGGCACTCCAGCACAGCTTTTCACTGGAAGAACATTAATTTTTTCATCAAAGCACCTTTCTCCCTTCTATGCCCACAGACAGAGTTCAAGTAAAGGAATATGGATGCTGTCTGAATAGGTGAGTTACCTTTGTAGCAATATGGCTGATGATAAATAAAACAATAAAAAAAAAAATAAAGCACCTTTCAGGCTTACCTCCCCAGATTAATCAGATACACTGAGAACAACTTGGAATTTCTATTTTGCAAATAAATTGTCAATAAATATGTTTTGATTCAGTAGCTGCCGCCTCCTAAATCGTAGGCTCTATGCCATTCCCTCACTCTTCTCAACGCTATTAAATGTAACCTATTTCTGTGCTGTTACTGTCATAGGGGACGAGCATCCCAGAGAACAGCCAGGTGCCATGGGAAACCATACAGACTCTGCAGCTGAAACTAATTCCCACAGAAGACAAATATCGGATCTTGCAGCCTCTTGGGCTTGCAAGCCCCCTGCCAGCACGGCTATGAACAAAGGCCCAGTCTGGGAAGATGCATGGCAGAGTTTATTTGATCATACATACATAAATATATATAAACGTCTATTCGTAGCACTGGTTATTTAAGGACAATGCCACAGTTGCTCTAGCTGAATCTAAACAGTAACCAGAAAATCCCTGACAACCCATTTTTGCCTAGAACAGTGGGGCACCCGGAGCAGGAAAGTTCATTTCCATGTTACTCGGAGCAGAGGTTTTACTTGTGCATCAGTAGGACATTTAAAATTAATGCAGTCTTTTCATTCCTCTAAGCTTCCAGAACCTTACTGGAATGTTAAAAGCGTGTTAGCAAGTGCACCCATGGCTTCTCAGGTCAGCTTTCTGAGACACACGCCTGCCTCGAGGTCACTGTCTAGGCCCAGCACGAAAGCTCTTCAAGCCAGTGAGGAGAGCCCAGTGACATTCACCAGTTTTCAGTCTGGACTTTGAGGGATCTTTCTTGTCTCCCATGAAGGTGGGCTGAAAAATTTGGGGCTGTTCAGCTCCAGGATGACCTTCTAGCACCTTCCAGTACCTAAAGGGGCCACAAGAGAGCTGGAGAGGGACTTGGAACAAGGAAACAAAGCTTCAAGGACAAGGGAAAATGGCTTCAAATCGAAGTGGGCTGGGTTTAGATCAGATAATAGGAAGACATTCTGCACTGTGAGGGAGGTGAGGCCCTGGCACAGGGTGCCCAGAGAAGCTGTGGCTGCCCCATCCCTGGAAGTGTCCCAGGCCAGGCTGGGTTTGGATCATCCTGGTTTGGTGGAAGGTGTCCCTGCCCATGGCAGAGGGCTGGAACAAGATCATCTTTAAATTCCCTTCCAACCCAAACCATTCTATGATTCCTGAGTCGGCAGCTCCAAGCTCTAACACCAAACTCAGCTTCAATTCCCGCTCCTTGCTCTTGCAGGGGCACTAAAAGGAGCAAGGGAGATGCAGCAGGAGCTGATTCCCACAGGCCGTGTCCCTGGGCAAACAAACCTCCTTTGATGCATGTGCTTCCCCCTGCATACGACATCTCGTTAGAACACAGGCAGCTGCACTGTTTAAAGGTGATGCTCTAAAGCACTACAGGTTTTTGCCAGCTCTCAAGAACTTTTCCCTAGCCTATCCAGGTCTGCAAAACAAACCTGACTTTGAATTGAATCCAAAAGATAATCAAGTACAAATGTCAAAGCAATTTTACAAATCAGAGCAATGTGGGCGATAGGGCTGGGAAGAGTGAAAGCAGATTTGACTATCTGTTTACAAATCAAAAGCTTCACCTCCAATGTCTTCTGATCGACCGCAGTTTTTGCAGGCCAGAGACTTGCTTTGGGTGGCACAGTAGGAATCCTGTGGCAAAACCAGGTTGTGAGTGGGTATTTTTCCCAATGCAAACACTTTGAATGCGCTCTCAGGTACAGCTTAACTTTAATAACACTGCATTCATAAATCGCTCACTCACAATAGCCTGCCAAATATATAACACGTTACCACAGCCCTAAACGAAAGGAGGAACGCATTTATGCAAATTCAGGCATATCTGTAAGGAAGCAAAGTTGCAAACCCCTTAAAGAAATACAGTAGAAATTTAAGGGATTCATTTTGGCAGTCAATTTTTTTTTTCTTTTCCCTTTTTGCTTTGTTTTGCTGGCAAAAACAGTAAACAAAAAGCTGAGAACTTCTCTAACTCGATAGGTACACAGGAAGCTAAATTCTTGTTCTGATGGCACCAAACCTCTGCAGGAGGTGGGACAGGTGAATATACTGACTGCACTCATATCCTGTTTCCTCCTGTTCAATCATCACTTCCCACTGGGCATCCTGAACTCTGCCGAGAGCCACACACCACACCAGCCCAAAATGGTGACATTTACATCAAGTCCCCAGCTCTCCACGCTGGACTCTGTTCACACTTTCGGCTGCACCCTCCCTAACACTAACATGAAGAAGGCTTAGGGTTTCCAGCGGTGCTCAGAAGTGCCCCTCATTGACTTGCTCTTCATTTTCACAGCCTCGACATTTATTGCACTGTCATAAGAAAATGCCAGGATGAACAAGATGTTGACTCCTTTTCTGAGTGCAAAATATAAAGGGCTAAGATATAATCAAACTAACACAAAATTCTCTAATTAACTGAACAGTGATGCTACAGCTGACTCAGGAACTTAGAGACTTCCTTTTTTTTTTATGATCTGTCCTCAAGTCATGCTTTCAGAACTATTTCCATTACTTTTCCACAGGAGTAGTCATAGAACACCACAAACACACAGGCAAATAGAGACATCTCGGTGTGGATGCATTTATGCTGGAAGCAGCCATAAGATGTCCCAGCCTAAGGGACACGGTGAGACAGATCAGCCCTGCTTAGGGCTACCTGACAGAGATGGCTGCACGTATCTGTCACCTCCTGTGACAGCACAGCTCATGCCATAATTGTATTTATCTATTTCTGCCTGTTACTGTAAAGAAAATCAGGTCACAACCATGACTCTGTGCAGTCCTCCTGTCCCTGGATAGAATTCTGAACCAGGCAGACATTTTGTGATTTCATTTTACATTCTGGGCAAGCAAGCAGCCAGCTAAACAATCTGCTAAAAAGGGTCTTCCTAAAACACGGCTGCTCTTCATAAAGGAAAAAAAACATATATCAAAGTAGATAACAAAGAACCTGTCCCAAAACCCAGTATGTCAGCAAACAAAGAAAAAATGCATTCTGTTGAAAGCAAAGAAATAGCGTAACAGATAAATAATTGGAAGATAAGTAAATCAAATGGCTGAAATGAATACAATCTTTGCAAACTTTAGATTTCATGCCTGAATGAAATTAAAATTACTCTAAGCATTTAATTGCTTCTAAGGTCCAAATAAGGTCCAACAAGACACATTCCTTCAGATTAGATTTTTCAGTAGTTAATGGAGTTGCAAGAAAATGGTTGTTAACATTCCTCTCAAAACAGTATCTCATAATCACTTGGGTCAAAATTTCAACTTTTTCAAATGTTCCAATAACTGCATACTCCTATAATACCCATCTAACTTTATTCTGACTGTCTGAACAAAATGAAAACTTCTGAAAAAATATCTGCTATCATCACCCAAGCCAGCTAAGTGCCACGATACCAAAATGCATATGCTGATCCTCTCACTGAATGTGAAGGGTATTTTTTTCATTCATTTCGGTGCAATAAGGCACAAAAGTAATGGTTTGTTTTCCTCATTCATCAAGACCATCCTGAAAGTCCCAACTTCAAGCTTTCTGAATTTCCTCATCAGGCACAAAGTTTGAAGTCTCCAGTACATTGTGAGATCAAGTCCCAAGGCAAGAGAGATTCTAGGTTTGCTGGTTGTCATTGCCTGAAACGCTGGCAATATGCCATCTCGCAGTCTTCCCAACTTCTAGTGGAAAAGAGACAGAATACCCCTCAGAAAATAAAAAGCACTGGTTCCAGACATGCAAAATGAAGCTTCCAGGTTTCTCAGAAGTTTCCAAATGGGGCAGCACGTGGAAAAATCAGTAACAAGTGCATTGTCTGATTATGTAAAATAAAATTAAAATGTCTCCGATGCATCTACCTCTTCTCCAGGTTCTCAGGTGTGCTGAGTGAAGCAGTTCCCACAGAACACACTGCACACCCATCCATCACACTTAACTGCAATCACTGGCAAACGGAACATCAGCCTCTGCCTAAACTACAGAGATGCGTTTAATACTCCCCAGTCAGCAATCAACCTTTTCCACGTTTGTTCATAATCACAATGAATTGTTCCATTTTAGTGCTTTGTTTTCCTTTCCTTATCCCATGGCGTGCTTCTTGAATGAGGTATTTATAGGAAAAAAAAACTATCTCCTTTTCCAATTTTATTCCTGTGTGTAAGCAGAGATTATTTTTTAAAGAAATACGAATTACAGAACATATTTTCTTACTTGTTGCAGTCCACGTGGAGCAGAAGGTGGGATGCACTCAGTGACACAGCAATCTTGTGCCACTGCCCGTCTGCCAGGCGGTACGGGAACACCTCCGTCCGCGTCTTCCCGTTAAACCTGTAGTGATACCGGATCTCATCCCGCAGGCCGCTGCTCTCCAGCTCGAAATAGCTGCGGGGAAAGCAGGAAGGAGAATCAGTTCTACTTTTGGATACAATCATTGTCACTTTCTTCTTCATTGATAGACTTCTTTAAGCAAACATCACAACCTAAAGAGGTTACTCAGCATGGGTTACCTACTAATTCGTTTGTTTTTTTAAAAAAAGACAAGACTGTGCAGCCAGAGCAGTACAAAACCAGCAACACTATTTACATGAAAACAGCTCATTTTCAAAGTACCACTTCTTAGCTCAGGAAACTGAAATCCTTTTTTCATCCACAGAACAGGTGCAACTACAAGAAACCAAGCTTTATTCTTTTCACCAAAATATTTGTATGACTGCAGGCTTTGTAAGAAATTGAAAAATAAAGAACGGTACATAGATCACTACCACAAACAAATAAAAAGCCATTAAGGTAAGAAACCACCAGGTAATCATTAAATTTGTATTTACTACTTGCAAAACCTGTTAAAAAAACACAACAGTTTATTTTTAGGACTCCCCTACATGCAATTGTGCTTAACTCATTTTCTGGGTTTTATTGTTACTGCCATGATTTACGTTCAGCTTTGCACGGGAAGGACAAAACCTCCTGGCTGGATTAGGTGTCTCCACACCTGGCAGACACCACCCACCAATCAAAACGCTCCCACAGCTGCCAGACCCACAGGGGAGCTAAGGAAGTGTGGCTGCTCACTGGCCTCACAGGGCTCTGGGGGAGACAATTCTTGCTCTGAGACAAATTTAACCCTTCCAGGGCACACTGACAGTGTAAACAGTGAAGTCTTCTCTTGGATCTCACCAAGCATTTGCATCACACCGAACCTTTTCCCTGCCAAAATGAAGCTGTGTATCCAGAACCAGGGTGATGCACTCCTCCCTTGCCAGCAGAAAGAGCTCTCCAAGCAAGTGAAGATGTCAGATTGTCCAGACAGTCCTCGGCCCCATCTACCTCCACAGTGTTGTGGTTTCCCCTATTGGCCAACACCAACTGAACGTGGCATTGGAGAGACNGGCAAATGTTGTAAGATTTGTAGCTTATTCTAGATTGGTCAATGGAAATCAGAATATTCAACACAGAAGATGATTTATTGTGTTGTAAACGGGCACAAGAGTCATTCTGTTCTACACTTTTCACTCTTCCCTCTCTTCTTCCTCACTTCTCTGCTCTCAGACTTCTCTGACCTGCCTGGAGCTGTGTCCGGCAGCTCCTGGCAAGTCTTTCTTTCCCCACGCCTTCTGCAATAAACCTCATGACCTAAAACCCAAACATAGAGATCTCCATCGCTGTTTGTCCTGACCGTCCACCGACCAGGATCCTACAGGATCCCACAACTTCTACAGGTCGGGGAGGGGAAACTACAGTAATGAAATCCACTTCCAAAAAAACAAATGCAACACAAACCCATAAATATTGGCGTGCCAGTTTTCATTTTCCCATCAGCCTTTCACACTGCTTGGCAGCACACAGACCCCAACAGCCTGTGCGTGCACAAGCATTACAGGGGGCCTGGGCATGTTTCAAGATCAGATCTTACCCATGCAGCTGAGGGTTTTGAACATAACTCAAAAACAGAGTTCCTTGGGAGGAAACTTCTGGGATAAAACACTAGCTGGAAACACGTGCAGAAGATCACAACAGCATGGGAAGGGGAACACCGTAAGTCTTCACCAAAAGTGAAATTCAAGCCCTCCTCCATCCTGCCAATGGCTTGTCCTCGTATTTTTCATGCAACATAAAAGCATTATTGGGTCACATGAATCAAAGACTCCAGTGACGAAGTAAAACACACAAGGAGGTAAAGGCAAAACCAACACTGAATAAAAACACAGCAGGCTTAGGTACAAATAAAATACATGCAGTACAGAGTGGAAAAAAAATCAGGCTGATGTTGTGAAGGAACGGGCCTGTTTCATGCACAGAATGGCAGAGAAAGAGGGGTTTTCTAAATAGTAAAGCAGAAGGTTGATTAACTACAGCCAACACCCATTAAAATACCTAAATTCCATTCACACGACATCTGGAGACTTACTACTTTATTTTGATGCTCAGTCACAATATAGTCAATATCCAGAAGAAACTGCTGCTGGTGTTCCCAAGCCAGAAAAGCACTAGGACAAGTACTGCCAGTGGTGCCATACCTAAACATTTTGTAATTTCCATCTGCTGTCACAGCACAAAAGGAAGTGAGACAAAAAACTTAAAAAAAAAAAAACGAGGGAGAGGTATATAACGTTCTAGTACCTCACACACAAAGTATTTGTGTGTATTTATATCTATACATACATATATAGATATATATATACAGCTGATCACAGAGGCTTAGGAGCCCAAAAGCAAGACAATCTCCTGCTGCAGGAAGCAAATTGCTTCCTGAGGTCATTCTTCATAATCTCCAATAGCCACAGAGGTGATCACTCACCACACAATGATTTCTTTGTTAATGTAAAGGCAGCAGTGCAGCCCTGCAAAGGTCAGTCAGATCCTGCACTTAATCACATCTGTGCTCTATTATTTGTGCAGCACGGGGAATTGCAAAAGCTTCTCACCTGACAAGCTTTAGTGTCAATAGTTACCTCAGGAGTGAGAACAGCCTGTTGCTTCGGCATTGAGCTTGTTGTCAGCCTCCTGACTAATTTATACAGTACAGAGCAGATTACTTAAAATTTCATGTAATGGCCAGTGCTAACATTTTTATGTATGTGCACTAATGCATTAAGTGCCACAGGACTGTATTAAACACCACATTTTATCTCTTCAGGGGCAGGAAGGGAGGGTGACAGCAGACAAATTCTGCACCTGTTCTTCACCACCCTTCAACAAGTGCAAATCACAAACAGTTACACTCAGACAAACACCAGCAAACACCAGGCAACAAAATCCCAACAGCAGAAACTACCTGGGTTACCCCAACACATCTCTCTCAAGTATTTAAACAGAAAAGGCAACATAAACCAACACTCTTGCGCTGATTTTATTTTTTTTAGGATGCAGAAATTCACACTGAGACCTTGATTCCACACACACTTCATGATGGTCTCAGTTCAGAAGGTGCCTTTTCTCTACCAGAATGTGTCACATGCAAACAGCTTCCTCAGCAGCAAACAAAAAAAACTTCTTGCCTCCTTCCACTAGACTCTGAGGGAAAGAGGCCTCTTCCAAAGCAGTGACACAATGGCCATTCAGTTTTGCAAATAAATGCACCTGCTCTGTTTTGGAATTCTAGTCTGCAAACTGGGGAATGGAAGACAAATGAGGGGAAAAACAAACTCAGGCAAGAAATCATCAACCAGGGAGAAAATAATTAGTAAAGCCAGAGGAAATAAACGGATTTTTTAAAAAATCTCTATCTCATCTTCAATTTCAAATGCCATTGCACAAGTTTTTATCTGCTATAAAACAATAGGTAAAAATGGGGAGAGGGGAAATTAATAGAAGCTACCATACAAGAGGCAGGAAAATGAACTGGTCTCCAACAGGTGTTTTGAAGGTACTTTCCAGTATTTTGTTAGGAACTGAAAAAACCCACAGGATTAGAATGAAACAGCATCCCTGAAAAGACTGCAGCATCTGGGACCATGTGAATATCTGTACCATCACTCAGTGTGAACTTTCAGTGCTGCCATGAGATCCCTGAGTGTTGTGAGCATCTCTGACTCCGCACCACGGCTGTAGGAAGCGTGTGTCAGCCTGCCCTGCAGCCTGGGCCCTCCTCCAGACCTTCCCCAAGGAAGAAAGGCCTGAGGCAGCAATCTCCTTGTCAACTTCTTACCACCGAGTGATGGTTTCTTGTTCTATTTGTTATTTCTCAGCAGCAATTTATACTTTCATGTATTTCAACTAAGGCACGATCAGAAGTTAGCGTGTATTTTGACAGATGGAGTTCTCAGAACACGTGTAGTAAGGAAGCTTGTTTTATATGGAACAGCAATCCAGTGTGACCTTGGCTGAAATTCTCCCACCAGCAGAATTTCCCCATTTGCTAAGCATGTACATTACTGCTGGCTTCTTTCTTACAATTATAGAATTCAAATGCTTTTTATAGGTCTTTCCGCAGCCTCTCATTCACATCCCAATGTATAAGAGAAAAACATTGCTAAATTCAGACCGATTTTATGCCCATCAAAAAAAGTTGGGATATTTTAAGGTTATGCAATGTGCTTTACAGAAGGGCAGTATTATTCCACAATTGACTCAGGATATTTTACAATTCTTTCTGACAGTTTCTGCAACTCCTACATACCTCACACGCAAATATTTTTAGGAGAGGATTATGCTTGACATCATTACGTTTAATGACTTTTTTTCCTTACCCCTTTCTTTTAGTGACTACCATAGTGACTAAACAGTACATTTCATTGCTCATTTCACTTCCAGATCAGGAGAGAAAGGATCCTAAAAGTATCCTTTCAGTTGGAAACACCTGTTGTGAATGTAACAAGCAAAAAAATTGGAGAAGTGACTCTCCACATTAAATAAGAACATGTATGACCTCTGAAACAGAAAAGGCAGAGTATTTCTATAAGGTGAGTTGACTTAATCCACCATCTGCATGAGAGAAACACATTCACCTATTCATCATCTGAAGGCACAGACGTGATCTTATCCTGTGGCAAACACCACCACGTTTCATTCAGAGATTTTATTGCTGTTGGAAGGACAACTCACAGACTGTGGGATCCCAAGACAGGGCCCCAAGAAGAACTGTGGGATAGGTGTCCTCCAGAACATCCTTAGGGTACACAGCACTTTATTTCCTGATCTTTGCCAGCCCAACACCTACCACCAAACACTAAAATATCCCACACCGAAGACAGCAGCACGATCGGGTGAGCAGATTAAATGCTCCTGTAAGAGCTCTAAGAACTAAAGCAGAACTACTTATTGCATTCAATTCTGGCAACCTTCCTCCTTATCACATTCAAACATAAATAAAGCAGAGTTATCATTCTGCCTTTACAACTTCCGTCATGCTTGATCAAGTGCCAAATGAAGCCCCACAGCCTCTTTCAAGGAGCAGCACCAGCACTTACAGCAGATGCTCTTAGAGCCACTGAACAGATGTCCCAGGGCAAAGCAGCAGGCACAGATGGCGTCCCTGCAAATATGTACAAACTTGGGGTTGCCATCTAGTCAAAACATTGTGCATCTGCTTAACACTGTGTGGGAGAAGGTCACAAAACCACAGGAGTTCAAGGATGGAAGCCCCATTCACCTTGCACATGCTGCAGCAACGCCACGATGTCGGGCCTCCCAAATGCTGGGGAAAAAACCACTGCCATCAAAACCAGACTGTTACTGCACAGAAACTTCTAGAAAATTCTGTGAGTCTGGCCAAGGCACAATTTCTTCTTTTTTTTAATAACAATGCAAATTCAGAAAAGTCCAGAGATCAGTCATTTTGATGTCATCAGCTATAAATTCAGCAAGCTTCTGCACCAATCAGTCTATTTGGACTTGTTTGTGCACATAGCTTTTTCATTTCACAATAGCATCGTGCCGTTTCACGATAAAAATGGCTTCAGGCAAGACTGTGCTTTTGCATCTTTGTAGAAACACTTCTTGATGTATTTAGAGACAGCAAATCTGCATCCATTATCACAGAGACTTCAGGATTGTCAATCCACAGGGATTCTGTGAGGAATCACCGACCATTACTCCTATGGCCTTTTGCTGTTCCTCACCACGCAGTGGGTCTGTGTGCGCAGAGGGACACACTGGGTTGGCTGTGCTGCCAAGCGCCCCAGCCTGGACAGCGACATGAGAGTAACCGGGATCTTGTTCCAGCAGTCCTCAGCGCACAGAAAATCAGGCCAGGAGCAGGCACTGGGCACTGTGCTGCAGATCAGCTGGCAGGCAGCTGCCCAAGGCACTGCCCCTGTCAGCCACGAAGCCGTGGTGAGGAAAAGCAGTGCCACTGAAAGAAAAGATCCAGCCCCTCAAACGAAAGGAAACACTCACTTTGCAGTTGTCACCACAGTTCTGTGCGGATGCAAAACCAGAACAAGTTACAGCTGTCAAGGCAAATATTTCAGTGGCTTCCACAGGCGCTGCTCTTGCACCCTCGTTACTGCAGAGTGACAGGGCAAGATCCCAAGCTCTGAAGCATTAAGCACTGTGAAACACTGGATTTGGAAGAAATGCTCTTAACACGCTCAAGCGCACCGATCGACTCCTGCACTGCACGTGCATCCTGAGGAACACGTTCGGTGCGGTGCGAGTCTCCTGTGGTGCTCTGTGACTGCCAGAGCGGCCCTGGGGGCTCAGGCAGAAAAGCTTCTTTAGCACCCATCCTTACAAACCACCCAAAGCTACTTCTTACAGCTGGTTTCAATAAAAACAGGCCCAGAGGCTGCACAGCCAAACCACGCATGGCAAATCGTCGCTCCTGCAGCATTAAAGACTCACTGCTGTGCCTGAGTCAGACTGACATCAGGCAGCACAAAAGGTGTCAGGAACAGAAGGATCACCTGTGACAATGAAACATCTGGCTGAAAAACCGGATTAACTTTCTACAAAGGGAAACCCAAAAGCCAAATCCCGTATATTGCATCACCTGCTCCAAAAGTATTCCTTCTATGCAAGCAAATCCAACATAGCCAAAATGTAACACCAAACACTTTCAAACCTCTCAAATAAAAGCCTGAAAGTTCAACACCACTGTGCTATTGGCTACTTTAATAAGCTTCTTTCAAACACTTCTATCACTTCATTTCTAGCAAAAGGAACTAAATCCAGTCAATTAAATGACTTTATTTTTCTATTCAGACCACTCTGAGGACACCAAGAATTGTGTTCTACCAGCCTAGCTTGAAACATTTAACAATAAACACTCCCACACTGACACCTTCTATTAGTATAGAATATTTATTAACATTTTGTCTTTTGTTCAACACATCTTCTACATGGCAGCTGGGCATGCAAGCTGCAAGGCATTAAGCATTTATGATGTGTTTGTGTACTTGCAACTCGGCAAAGGTCATCCTAATACAAATTTACTTTCCTTTTTGATCATAAAAAGAAAGATGTAACCCCAACACCTGCCTGCCAGGTAAAAGACAGCTGGAGTCAGAGCTGGTACAAAGCAACCACGTATTTTCATGGCATGTGTTATAAGGATTGACCTTAAGCATTTCTGTTTCCGTTTCATGTCTAAAAATCTATCTTCACCGTGGCTGCAGCCTGCCTACTATCTGAAAGAAAGCCTGGTTTGTCTCCCAGTCCTGATAAACCAAGCAGGTAGCACCACACTGCACCTAAAAATAGCACGGCATCTTCGCAGGCTTCAGAGGTAGCACAGCCAGCAAGAAAAGAGTATCACTTGAAGGTATCACTTGGAGTAAGGGGAAGTTATGACTCCTTAAAAGTACCTCAAAAAAACCCCAACAAACCCAGACAAAAACGACCAAAAAGACCACCCTCACACTAAACACTGCCTTAACTCTACCAAAAAGTAGCCTGGTGAAAGAAAATCATCATTCCTTTACACATCACCACTCCCATACCAGGTCACTTGTACACTCACACCCACACCCTGCAGCTCTGTCCTGCAGCTGTCCTGGCAGGACTCATCACCCACAGCCCCTGGCCAAAGGTGTGTTTCCCCAGTGGAATCCCATCTGCAATCCACAAAGCACTGGTATCTGAGGGCTGACTACCGTTTAAGGCCAGCCTGGGCCTCTGAGCTGGCATTAGCCCAAGGATCTTTGTGGATATGCTGCAGCTGGAGCTGCCAGTGTGACCAGAGAACCCCCAGCAGAGCTGTCACCACAGCCCAGCCCAGTCCCTCCCTCCCTCAGGCTCATCACTGCAGCAACAGCTCAGCTCAGGGGATCCCAAAATCCACAGTCTCTAAATACCAGATCTTAATGAAACAAAAGAGGATAACAGCTTTTTAAACTAATGAGGTCTGCCACCTGAGTAAAACTACAGTGTTTGAAAACAAATTACCTTAATTGCAGTGTCCTTAGAAGAAAGGTTCTTCCCTCTAACCTCTCTCAAATTCAGCAGCTTTTCAGTGATTTCTTACACTATGACAAATTTCACATGTTGCAAAATGTGTAACATGCCAAAATCATCTTAGGTCTGGACATTCTTTAGATACTTTAAGCTAATTAAGACTTTGCTAATGAGCAAGAAAGGACACTTAATCGGTGGAACAAACAGTTACCATCCCCTAGTGACGAGCATCCTGGAACTAATAAACTATAAGGATGTAGTAAATCAATATGTCCTTGTATGTCTATTTATACTTTGCCAGCTTGGCAAGAAACTCAAGGTCCATGCATCCCTTAGCTGAATCTTCTCCATTATAACATTAAAAATTCCCACCTGTAAATGAAAAAGACCCCTGTCCAGGTGAAGACCCTTCCCTTAGGCAGGCACAGAAGTTAGCTGTGATTACAAAACTTGTATGGAAGCTACGAACCAGTAATAGAGGGGCTGTACTTGGGGAGTCACCAGCTCTGAACCGGTGTGCACAAATAACGGTGTGGAAAGTCCTGCTCGTGTGCTTGGTTTGTGTGAAACCAGCGCCCAGGCTTGGGCAGATCTGAAATAAATAATTGATGTCTCTCTCAGGTCTGTGATTATTGGCTTGTTGCACTCTGGGTAACAGACAACAAACACATTTCCCTTAGATTCTCAGGAAAAAACAATCTTTTCCTTTGCCCTCTCTCAAGGCCCAGTACGTGTCTGCTCCATCCGGATCCCTCAGTCCCAGGCAGCCGCCCCTTCCCTGCCCCACTGCCACGAGCCCTGGCAGCTTTCCACGGCCAGCAACCAGCAGGGCAGGCTGTGCCAGCCCCTCCCTTTCTGGATTCAGTGCCTGGAGCAAAGAAAGCACACGGGCATCGTCACAAAACCGCAAAGAAAACCCAAAACCCAGACACATCACCCAGACTGCCGTCAGCCACGCAAATGAGCATTAATACCCCACTGTAGGCATGTAGACATCGAACTGTCTTATTAACCAGGGGAGCTACATTCTTAACGAGCAGCCCAAATTCAGCAGACAGTTTTCAGAAAGTTGCATTTAGTGCAAGTTTGAGACATTCTGGTTCTTTGCCAGTGTCAGAGGCTCACAAAACAATCAAACGGAGTAACTCAGCGTGTTGGAGAAGGCTCCTGGGGGACCCACACATCCTGCTCCTGGCTGACCGTAACGCTTCTGCCCCGGCCAAGCTCGGGTTTACAGAGTTTCAAACTGTCAGCACTGTCCTCCAATTGCCAGCGTGGGCCAATGAATGCCTTCCAACAGCTGGTTACGAGCAGCACGTTGCTGCTTCAGAGAGACAACAATTGTCAGCCCAGAGTACATAAAACACCTGCTCTCAGCAGGAAGCCCCAGGATGGAAGGGAACTCCTCCAGCAGCGACTCCTCTCTCACAACGCTTAAATCAGTGCAAGATTTATCTAACGGTTCTTCTTCGCGTTACTCTTTGGCGTACTTTAACGCCAAGAACAGAAGCAGGTGAGCACAATTCTATTTGCATTTGCATCTCTAAAGACCTTTTGAGAAGGAAAAAAAAGTGTAGATGCCTCATGTATTTCACATCACCTCATTCCAAGGGGTGGAAGTAAGGCTCAATCTTTATATTCTCTTTAGAGCTTTCCAGTTTAGCAATTCAACATATAAATATTCATGAAGATGTGCCCTTTACCCTAAAAGAAAAAGGTTAATGGATACATCTGCAGAGATTTTCCTTCCCTTTCTGAATCCTGGGCATCTTGGAATCCAATATACGTATATCCATCTTACAGAGAATAATCTAAAACATAGCAGGGAGTAAATCCAATTTTTCAGGTTTACAGCTGGGGTCAGAAGTCACTTGCAGAGGCTTCTTTTCATCAGCTAGGTTTCAGTGAATAATTTAACTAGCTTATTACCCCTTTGTGTTTTTAATTAAACATACAATGGCCGGGTAGCCTTCCAACTGTTATTTGTGAACATACAGCTTTCTATCTGCTCCTCAACAGGCTCGGGAGCCGTTCACGGGGTCACCTGGGGGGAAGTATCCAACCAAGGACTGAAGTCCCCTGCCTGTTTTACCTCCCTACCTAAAACTGAGCTGCAAGGACCCAAAGTCTTACACTATGAGCCTGATACATTCATCAGAATCCCCCAAATATTTATATCAACACAGCTCGCTGCTACATAGTGAAGGGGCACATTTTCGACTCAGTAAATCTGTTCTACTATAGCAGTACAATCAGCTTGCAGGTTTCCAAATATTTGGTGTGGCATAAAGTTTCTGAAGTTCAGGTCCTAGACAGAGGTTACAAGCATATTAAAGAATTTTTTTTTTAAAAAAAAAGAAAAATTTAGAAAAAAAATGGAAGTTTTTAATGCTTCCTGTAAGAAAATCTTCGAAACAATCATCTTGTGACTCAGTCCTTTGTTCTCTCATGGTGAGACCTCCCATTATGAAAGAAATGACAGAAAGAATGACAGGAGGAATGACATATGGGTACCTGAACATCCCTGACATGTCTCTCCAGATGCTGATCTGGGCCAGCAGTGAAGAAGAACCATCAGTGTATCTCAAACCCAGAGATGAAACAGCTGAAAGGCAGTACTGACTCCACCTAATTTATGTTCTTGGGCTCTGGACCATGCAGGGCCAGAGCAGGTAAGGAGCGGGCAGACAGCTTCAGGAGGAACGGTATTAAATCACTGCTGAAATGAGGAATTCCTTGTGGGTGGGAATTTAAATGTCTTGATGGCCTTTTCTAAATGTTTTGGTGGTCTAATTAGTCAAAGGCTGTGAGCAAAACAGCTCACAAAGCTCATCCAGGAAGAGCTGGCTAGCATAATTCTTCAATCAAGAAAATAGTTTCCACCTTCTGCACCCCCAAGTAACGTGTCTGTCCATCCTTTATTATTTTTTATTATCTCTAATTTAGGAAAGAAAACATAATCCTCAGATTTACCACTGTATTCCAGATAACACAGCCTGCAAAAACTATCAGACTGTCCAATTAGAATTTATCTATGTTAATTAAGACTTCCATTTTCCAATATTTACTTTAATACATTTGAAGCACAAAAACAAAGTCTTTATCATCATTAAACTGATTCAACAAAATGTTAACAAAGATGCATTGTCATCATTGTAGTATAAATCCCGTCCATCAAATGATGATATAAATTAACAGCAAATCTCTAATTGCTATGAAATATCCATTTAGAATAACAAAATAGTATATCTAAATTACTGACTTCAAGAAAAATTGTAATAATCTTATTTTATGATCTTCAGTTTAAGAGTTCCATGCTATTGGAAAATAAAAACCTGCTAAAACTTACTAGAGAAATGAAATTTAACCCAGGCATTCTATGCATTACTACCTTAGGACAACCATCTCCACTACATCAAAAGGCAGAATATATACACACACCTTTTTGTTGCTTGGAATAACACCTATTTCTCATCTATTAAATCTGTGCACAACAACAACAAAAAAAGACATTTCCCATAGAGATATGAACTCTGGTATCAACAGCTAACACAGCTTCTTTTTTTCAGGTGTTGTTAACCTCCTGTATGTTCAGAAGGCTTGAACTTTTAACATGGCCCCTTTTGGTATGCGGGTAAGGTAAAAAATGGAAGCCTTTAACTGAAATATCTCCTATTTTGTGCAAGGACAAGAAATTGAGAAGAGTCGTTGGTTATTCCATTGTTAAAAACGGTATTGGTTAAGTAACAATCATACCCTTACATTTGTTCTCACAGATCTTCCTCATGATGAAATAAAGACGTTCTTTATAATTCTCTTTGCAGTGTCTGTTTTCATAGACACAAGGGAAATTGAAAAAGCTTGACCAAAAAAATGGATGTCATCAAGAACAGAACACCGATAATTATCAACAGCTAGCAGGAGCAACAATTAATAAAAGGCTTCCGTGTGAACTGGGTCTGCATCCATCTCAGTTCCCATGCAAAGCCATAGAGAGAGTGGAGCTGTCAGAGAAACGTCAGAAATGATCAACCTGAAAGTTCTGCTGTTACACTGATCCTCTTCAGCAGTGCCCCAAATCTTTGTTCTCTCCTTCTCATCAGTGTTAAAAAGTACCTTCTCCATTAACATCCAGTTTATTAATTTCTGTCATCCCAGACCTGGGGCTCTGAAAGCAGGATCCCTACCGAGGTCTGAGAAGCAACTTGAGAAACAAACAGTGGCTTTTAGGGATACACAGCGAGTCCAAAAATGAAGGATACCCACAGTAACCCATCTGAAGTCAGAGCAGTCACGAGCAACACCAGACATGCCTGTTCTGGCTCCTGCAGGGAATTACACAGCGTGAAACTCCCTCCGTTACTGCACAGAGCTACAAAGGTTTAACTGAGACTAGCAGGCAATCCTTCAACTCCATGTATTTTTAAGCAGATGTCATCATTTTAAATATTGTAGATAACCTCAGTGCCAGAGAGGACAACAGCAGTGTATTTTGTTCAACCAAGATTACTCCTGCATAGCACATCTCCCTACAAGCTTCTGCCTGTCAAGATAGAGGGCTCGAGGAGCTGCATTCAGTAGATGCCATATCTAAAAATCCATGTGCCTTGCAATGCATAATCATCACTGCCTGTCTAGCTTGACCTTGGATTTTGCTAAGTGCAGGCATGTGACAGGATTTTTCTGTTCAATGGCTGTCCTCAATGTCCTCTTTCTCAAATAAATAATAAACAAACCCTAAACATGGCCAACTGATCCTGTTAACCATGACATCAAAGAGCTACAACGGCCTGGAAAAGCTTGGAGAAATTGAAATGTAATGCAAAAGGAATGATAGAGTAAGAGAAGGAAAATGGGGAGAGATGGAGGGAGGAATCCATCTATAATGTAGAATTGTCTCTAAACTGAGACAATGGCCTGAAAAAAGAAAAGAAGAATAAAGTAAAAGAAAGACCAATAAGAAAGCAGAGGGACAGAAAAGAAAAGAACTGGGAAATAGCAAAATCCTCCCCCTGGCTGAGGAGCCTTGGCTGGACATCTCTGCTGTTGCACCACTGACAGTTTGTTCATAATGAAGGCACTGCCTTCTCCTTCCTACACCTTCTCGACAAAAAGGGAAGAAATTGGGCTAACAACTGAGTATCATGTACATCATTAAGACAAACACCAAAAGGATTTTTTTAATAAAATGCTGCAGAATAACTGGTATTAGATTTGAAGTGGGAACAACCAAAGAATGTCCCATTACTTGTATTACAACAGAAAAGACCAGCACTAGTCTTTTCTGTGTCAGACTAGACACAAAGGTCCCTCAAGACCTAAGAGATTATCAAAAACACACTCACAAAGTTACAAATAGGAGACTATTTGATACAACACACCCTTTGAAACATCAAAACATCACTGGGGTTTTATTATGGACCATAACACAAAGTACACCTCGTTTGGTAACAAACTGATGTCTGCCACTAAACCAGGCAATCAAAGAGACCTCTTTTGTCTCCTACACTGACAACCAGGGGGGGAAAAGAAAGAAAAGGAAAAAAAAAAAAAGAGAAAAATAAAGGGGAGGAGATACATACATGAAATAGGATTATAATGTATTTATGTCGGGAAGAAAACATACACAGAACTATATGGAAGCACAAGTGGCTTAATTGCTTAATAGCTTAGTTGCCGAATCTCAAGGAAAACATATTCTTTTATAACGTTATAAAACATAGTGAAGCAAGAAACGTGCAAGTTTAACTTTTATGAAAAGGCAAACTGCAAAGCACGTATAATAAACTGCATTATAAGGTTTGTAACTTCCAAAGTGCATTGCATCCATACCACATTGGCTTTGATCTTACTGCTTAAGTTACTTTACAGACCAAGATACATAAATAATGAATTCCCCCCATAACAAAAAAGGAACTAGAAAAAAAGTAGCAAATTGTAAACTGTGAAGAAAGGCTCTAACTTGCACGTTAGACTTTACATCCACCATTTCAACACGTTGTCCAAACAGACCACTGGGCACTCAGTATCTTTTATGTTACTGCTGCTGCAAGAGAGAGAAACAAATTCCTCTTACCTGTGCTCTAACTCTCGGATGGACAATATAACTCCAGAAGTCGATGCCTTTTGTTGCAGAGTGGCCAGAAACGTGAACTCGCTTTTATTCCGGAAGAGCTGAATTAACTTCTCACTCACATGGGGTGCTGCGTGGATTTCTCTCTCTGTATCTAAGGATTTTATTTTTGAAAGAAGAGAAAAGGAAAGGAAATAACAGTCCAGTAAAAATGCTAAGTCAGAAAGATTCCAATTACATTTTTCATTGTCACATCAATATTTTTCATTTCTGAGACTCATCTACCATGGTCCACTGCTGCATTTTTTCAATGAAAAAACCCAAATGCCATCTCCGTCTGCATGCCCACTTGTCACTCTGACAAGTTCACAACTGGTCAGCTACTGATTTTCTGATGGATTTTTTGACGGGATGCTGAGCCATTTGTGTCTGCTGCGAGCAGATTAAGTTGCTGTAAATAAGGTGTGCTGCAGTCAGATAAATAGGCTCCTAAATGCTGAGAAATCTCAGGCACTGCCTCTCCCAACACAATTCACCAAGCACCAATTTCAGATTTTACCACTGACTCTGTTGCCAGCTCTCCCTCGTACATCACAGGAAGCCTGTCCTTGCACAGCGCAAGGCAGAGATGTATTATTGCTAATAATGCTATACGGCTCTGCTCCTGCCTGAGAAATAAATACAAGACACGCTTGCAATCCACGGCCCTTTCAGGGATTTCTCAGTTTAAACAAGCAAAGTATGACAGCTCATACAATATTTATTAAACTACAGCCTGACCAGGCAGATGCAGAAACATTCCAGCCTCACTAATCCTGATGAAGTCCAAGCAGCATCACGGCTTCTCACAGCTGATCTTCTGAGATTCCAAGGCATCATCTCCCACCACATTCATTTTTAACTCATCCCTTTATTCACTACACATCATCCTTATGAAAGACAATCAACAACAAAACAGAGAAATCACGGCATTTCACCTTCCCACCCATTGCCGTGTCTCTCCTGCTGGGCCTTTGTCACGCATTTGCCAGACCTGAGCCACTTGCAGTTTCTGGATGTCACAACCCATTAGAAACCCGGTGTGCTTCCTCTCCAAAGGTTTTGCTTTGAAGCCAAAAATGCTGGCACAAACTCTCAGCTGGTAGAAAACCAGATAACTCCACTGAATGCTGAGAAGCCAGCCCAGCATGCATGATGCAACACACAGAGGAGTGATGAAAATTACAATTCAGAATTTCACTGCAGGGGGAAAAATAGAACAAAAAAAACCCCCAACGCTATAAAAAAACCCCATTGTGTCATTAAATGAGGCTTTTCAGAGAGAAAGAGGAGAGACTGGCTTGGAAAACAACCCAAAACCTCCAAAGTGCAACTACTGAGGGAATGCCATGGACTGAAACCAAACTCCACGGGGAAAGTATTCAAGCGTGTTTGGTAATTGGGTGTCTCAGTTTTTCCTGTGCAGCTTAAAGCCCTCCAAACGAGCTTACACGCCCAGACTCGTAATATGCCTGCACTCTGAAAGGCTCACCCCTACAGATCAGACATCCAAAATCACCAGTCATCATTTAAACATCTTCACCAGGGGCTCGAACTCCCCTGATAAATAAATATAGTGCCTGCTTTACAGCAACAAACTATTTGTCTGTCCAGTGCCACTTTTATCATAGCAGAGGATAAAGCTTCCAAGAGCAGAAATCATCGCCACTGCCATCATATACTGGAATAGAAGAATAAACAATCCAGCACAGAAAATCAGATTTTGTCTTTATCTATTAGCTTTCCTTATCTGTATCGTTATCTCCACCTAGCAGGTGTTATTACTGGCCATAAATATCGTGTAGTTTATTTTAAAAAGCTGATGCAAGAGATACAAAACTATGTCTTCCACAGACCCATAAATTCGCCAGTATCCAGTCTGCTATCTACAGAAACAGACAACCCACTGGTACCAAGTTCCAAGGCACAAGTAAGACTCAGAGGTAAAATGCCCAAGACCTGACAGATGAGGATAATTATCACTTTTTGAAGGTTAAAAACTTTCATATCTTACAATTCTTTTTTTTTTTCCTTAAAGGTGTCACAATTACCAGAAATAAAATATGACTTAACAAGGCTTTCAAAAATTCTTTCACATGAAAGCACAGGCAGTGCTGTCAGTGGAACATATATGTTTAAACTTCAATGAAGCCTTGCAAAGTACAACAGTTTCTCATTATAGGAAGGCCCACATCCCACCACCTATCCATCAAATTTTATACAAAAATACAGGGCTCCTCGCTCAGAATCATCCACGGTTCATCAGCACGCTGACTACTTCAGTTAGAAACGTACTTTGAAATATTTTGCTATTCTCTACCACCTCCTCATAGCCAGGAGTACAGCAAAACCACATGAAACACTGATATTCAGTCTCTGCTGGTTAAAATCAGTAAGATCCAAAGTTCTGAAATGCCAGAATCTTGGGTTCAAACCCCTGGGTAACAAACAGTATTTACAGACTGCTTTCCAACACTGTGCTAGTGTAATTGGCACAAAGGAAGTTCTAAAACCAGGCTTTTAGAAATTAACACACTTCTAAGTACGGTGCTATGTATTTGGGGAGCAAGTCCAGTCATTACCAGCACCTTGGGACATCCCTACTGCAGGCCAGGTGAAAAATTTACTTGCAGATGCAAAACTGTCTGCAGAAATGCTGCTTTTCACAGGCCAGTCTCACTAACTACGAGGGGACTTTCCCACTAGATCCATGGTGAGGTGGCAAATGCAGCTGGGCTTGGAAGCTGAGAACCCAGCAAGGCTGCTGGGCATCCAGAGGGGGCACAGCCTGGCATCTGGGAGCTGAGACTGTCCTGAGCACAAGCTGGAGCGGCAGCCTGGAGCCCAAAGGCTGGGAAGGAGTTTGAGGACAATGATGCTTGAGGATAGGCTACCTAGAACAGAGGCCAGACAAGATTCAGAGAATAAAATGGGGATTTATTGCAGGGCCTTCAATAGGGACACCTCGGGCACTCAGAGCCTCAGAGAGGCCACACCCAAGCTGGACCCCGGGGCACCAGTTTGCTCCACTTGGATCAGTTTGGATCCATTCCAGATCAGGGTTCATTCTCCAGTGACAATTTCAGGGGATGATGGAATTGAGCCCAAGTCTGTCCCCCCTTTTAGAGGCTCAGTTTCCATATTGGGGACCTGGGACAACGAGGTGTCCTTGAGTGCAGCCTGGAGAGGATTTGTTGTGTCTGAGCAGGATGGGAGAACAGGAGTTAACAGACTGTATGGAGTTTTAGAGTTACACACCAAAGCAGCACAGGGTCTGAAAAATATAAAAGCTGAATCTTAAGTCATCAACACCGCTGCCCTGCCCAGCTCCTGTCCCCACGCCTCTCCAGCAGTGCCCACCCTCACACGCCAACCCCGGAACGCCGGGTTTGTGTCTCGCCTGATTTCTGCACAAAATACCATACAAATGAACTGGGAGTACAACCCATTTAGAATAAGAGCCTTCTATTTTCAGGTAGATTTTCACACTTCAAAAAATAAAAAAAAAAAAAAGAAGAAGAAAAATTGAGAATACATCCACCCCCTCACCACAGGTGCCTGAAAGGCAAAATACTTTTTATGCTCTCTATAAAAATAACTGTCTGCTTGTAATGAAATGTCATATTTCCTACATAATATAGAACAATATAGGTTTATACAGCAATCTTCAGTGAAACATCGCTTCATGCTTGAATGATAATGCAATCTCAGCAAAATAAATAAACAAACACAGATACGACTTTCATATGCCCTTCTATGTGATTATATTTCCTTAATTTGAAATAGTGACTGTCTGGAGGGTTTTTTAAAACATACCAGAGTGTTTCTAAGATTAAACAAAGAAAGCAGGCAAGCATACTCAGTTATTAGCAAGTCCAAGAGACACAAATCATCTCAGAGCATCAAGCAAAGGTAACTTTCTACCATCAGCAAAACAAAAGCACAAGACACACCTATATCAGAGAGGACATAAACCTTCACCCACCACTCTAACTACTCACAACACTCACTGTCAGCATGGCCTGGAGTGAGTTTATGGGATGTATTTCCCTAGTGTCTGCTTATGCCCAGGAATGGCTCCTGTAACTTTAAGCTGGAAAGGAGACTAGGCAGGGAAAGTCTGGCATGGTTCGGTTTGGTTTTTTTGAGATACTACAGCAAGGCACAAAGTCAGTTTGCATACTATTGTCTGCGAGTTAGGGAAAAAGGGGGTTTTTTTCCTCTCTCTGGGACTGCAGCTTTTTGATTTTTTTCCCTTCTTTCCATCCAGAAAATCAGCCCATCTCTGGGGTGACAGTTGGCAGGACCCTCGCCAGGAGCTGTCGGACCCCCAGCCCAGCTGAGCCGAACCCTCAGGAGGAGCTGAACTAGAGAAAGGAGAGACTCTAAAATCCCCCATCTTTCTCCACAGCAGAGAAGGTTTATTATCTAACATTATTCATTTTTTTTCCTTGTGCCTGCATGCAGCTTGCTTGTTAAATAAACAGGGTTTTTTTCACTTTCCTGTAAGAAAATTCCTTTCGAACCTTGGCTGGAGGCAGGGGCTGAAATTCTGCCTTTTAGAGGAGACACCCTTCGGGAGTTTCCTCCCGAATTTGTCTCAATCCGGGACACAGCACCTTCAAAATGAGTCTCAAATTTCAATTTTAGCATAGATGTGTTTTCACGTCCCCATAAAACCCAATGAATGGTGATGCTGCTCTGGGGCCAACGACGTCAGGCCCAGCTTTACCTCAGCCAGATGAGTTGTGCAGATATTTCAGTGCACACTAACCCTAAACGACAATGGAATTAGGCACAGTAACTTCGGATCAGCATCAGTCCTTACCCAACCTGATTTAAGTTTTAAGACTTAAGATTTAAGTCACATCTTCCTGGGTGGACTCAATGCTCTATGCATCACCAGCTCTAGCAACTAAAAATTAAAAACCTCAGGCTTTTGCCATTTGTAGCCTTGAACATATTAGAAGCCCCAGGTAAGAGAAATGGAGGAGTTGGCATCAGTTTCAGAAACAGTGCAAGAAAATCACCACCACACAGCAGCAGACAAAATGAGTTTGAGAAGGAAAGGGATAACGCTAGGAAGGAAAGCAAAGGCCTTGCCAAGCTTACTCTGACAGTGACAACAATCCACGACCATTTGGGATGGAATTTTAAGTGATGAAAAATGCCCACCAGTTATTAAAAGCCAAATCCCAATCCATACGGGGAATAATTTTTCTTTAATAGATGCCTCCATCAGAGAAAAAAAATACTAAAATTCAGGTCTGAATCAACTCGTTTCCTAAAGCAATAGGTACATTTTATCATTCACTAGCCTGCTTGAATATGTTTTACTTCCCTTGGCAGAGAACATACTGCAGAACACATTGCTTTATTGGTGACTTCAATCATTTTAAAGCTATTTGCTACAACATGTTTTCAGAAGAACCTTTGAACAGTCACTCTGGACAAGCAAGCAGAAATTAATCCTGCAACAACAGAGAATCTGGATTTAAGCTATAGCAATTAAAGAATTGAATATTACAGCTTTTTGGCTTTTACCTTGCTATGGGCAAAATCCAATAAAACTGAAAAGTGTATTTAAAAAAAAAACCGAAACAAACAAAAAATCACCCCAGTGCCCCACTTTTTTTTTTTAAGTCACTAGCTTTACTAAAATGAAACCAAGATTAGAAGGATGATCCAAAACTAGCAGCTCTCAGTGTAGGCAGCTCCAAACAGTTGCTGAGGATGAAAACACAACAGCATCACAAAGTCATTCTTGTTCACTGGAGCAGGTGCTTCACCAAAGCCTCTGAGTCAAGTGAGATCCAGTGCACCGACTCCCTCCCTGCACACTGGTCTCACAAAACATCTTCTGAAGAACTGGTAAAAACAAAAAAGCCCCACCACAACAACAACAACAAAAAAAATAAATATAAAAAAAATTTTAAAAATAAAAAAACCAAAACCAACCCAAAACACCAGTGATAAATGCCCATTCCCATTCATTTCCACCCTTCTAAAGGCATTCCTCAGTCTACACAAATCACAAACAGATGGAAAAATCCCCAGAAGGATGCTAACACTGGTTATGGGGATCTTCTCCGAAAAGAATCATTCCACTGCCAAGCAAAGAGATGCTTCAGGTACTTGTCCCTCCCTACCTACCAAGGGCAGAATGCAGATGTCTGCAGATACCACCAACTTTTTCATTTTGAGCTATGGGGATGAATTCACACGAATTTCTCTTTAGATGCATAGAAGACTTTACAACCTGCTCCTGTTGCAGGAGAAGGCGCAGAGCCATGCACACCCCTCCGAGCACTCTGGGGGCTCAGTTCAGCCACGAGCACCGTGGCTGCAGACAGCCCACCCCGTGCTGCAGAGACCAGACCCACCCGCCCGCACTGCTCCCACCCAGGCTGAGCGATGGGCTTCAGGCAGCTGGGGGCACTGCCAATGGAAACAAATGGAAATTTATTTATGTTTAGGGGTTAAATATTGTTTATTTATGTTAAGGGACTACGCAGGCACTTTGCTGCTCTCTGGGGCCCCCGCGCTGGAACAGTGGGGACCAGGACCACTTGTTCTACCTGCCAGCAACCCAAAGAGAGGGATCAAAACACCTCAGCCTCCTCTGGAAAACTGCGCCAGCAGGGAGGACCAAAGAGGGCATGATGGATTCTCACCAGCACATCTCTGCTTCTGTGTATTCTCGCCAGCATGAAAAGACATTGTGAATGTTTTTGCCTTGCTAGCTCCACTCAGAGCCAGTAATAAACAGTAGGAAATCATGTTCAACAGCACAGCTTTCTAAATTATGATTATTCATTGTAAATCACTTTTTGCATGTTGCTTCAAACAATGTTTCTCAAGAATATGATCCGTCTGCAGTGAAATGCTTGGTGATTTTAATATGCAAGCCTCCTACAGAGATGATGTCTCATTTTAATTATTGTTTCGGTTTAATGGGTTTTCATTAAATTAGAGGATGGAGCAATTACCAGGGTGAACAGCTAATTTCACAAAGGTAAGTTCCCATGACTATACAGCAAAAGCAGTTCCGCTAGAGAAGGTGGAAAAATAGTGTAATTCAGTGTAAACTCTGCTTTTGCATGATGCAAAACTACCCGTGGCTATCCGTGCTCATATATTGCTGTCATTTTGATATACATGTTTGTAAACTACTTTACAAATGGGTCTCTCCTAACAAAATTCATCTAGCATTTAAAATTATATACAGAGATAAATAAAAATCCTTTCAGGAAGCGAGTGCAAACCCAATCCTAAAACTCCAGATGCCAGGGGCAGGAGAATTTTGAGTCACTGAAGAAATCAAATAGAGAATACTTATCAAATCACAGTTTCTCCTCAACCACTAATTTAGCTGATTTAGTGGCTTAATGTCAGACTCTTCGCTTCCTGAAAATTGCCTTGACTTGAGCACCAGCTAGAGTGACCACACTCATGCTAATTAAGTAGTTGTCAGAGAGTCTTAAGTCCTTTGTTTGCTTTATCAGCGTTTTAAACTGAGCCATGGAAATGGAGTACTCTGGAACAAACAGAACTGCACACGGCCTGGAAATGAACACACGCCAAGAGTCAAGGCAGCCACCTCTGCTCCTCCAGCCCCAGCCAGCCAAGGGGCCTTGGAGGGGCAGAGAAACCACGGTGGCAGAAAGCTGCAGCAAAGCCCCTATAGAGAAAATTCATGGGCATTTCCCACCTCCAGGGCTCTTCCTGGTCTTTTCCACCCCCATGGGCAGCATGACCAAGGAGAGCACTGGAGTCACCTCCTGGTTTGAGCCTGGGTACACTCAAAGCCCAGCGACTGACACTGACATCAAACCAACCGCTGCCAGGGACCAAAATCAGAAACGTGCCGCCAACCAGGGGCCCTGGAGCAGGTGTCCTGCTGCCAACAAGAGGCACCAAAATCAGAAATATGCCACCAACCAGGGGCCCTGGAGCAGGTGTCCTGCTGCCCACAACAGGCACCAAAATCAGAACGTGCCACCAACCAGGGGCCTGGAGCAGGTGTCCTGCTGTCCACAACAGGCACCAAAATCAGAAATATGCCACCAACCAGGGCCCTGGAGCAGGTGTCCTGCTGCCAATAACAGGCACCAAAACCAGAAACCTGCCACCAGCCAGGGCCCTGGAGCAGGTGTCCTGCTGCCAATAACAGGCACCAAAATCAGAAATATGCCCCCAGCCAGGGGCCCTGGAGCAGGTGTCCTGCTGCCCACAACAGGCACCAAAATCAGAAACGTGCCACCAACCAGGGCCCTGGAGCAGGTGTCCTGCTGCCCACAACAGGCACCAAAATCAGAAACGTGCCACCAACCAGGGCCCTGGAGCAGGTGTCCTGCTGCCAACAGGCACCAAAATCAGAAATATGCCACCAGCCAGGGCCCTGGAGCAGGTGTCCTGCTGTCCACAACAGGCACCAAAATCAGAAACCTGCCCCCAGCCAGGGCCCTGGAGCAGGTGTCCTGCTGTCCACAACAGGCACCACCTTGCTGAGGCTGCACATCACCTGGGACTCGAGGCAGCCACTTGAACTTATTTCAAGTATTTTCAGTGGCTGCTGAGCTCATCTTCCCAAGTAGGCTCTGTTGTTTCCTCAAGGGAGTCACGCTGAAATCAAGGCTGTTTACAAATGGCTGATCCCTTAAATTAAATGCTTCATTGGAATGCTCCAGAAGTTCACTATCACTAAAAGCACATAATCTGCTCTTAAATCATGTGAGTTAATCAAATTACATGTGTTGTTAGTTAATTATTCAGGAGTCACTGATCGTATCATCTTTTCCACTGTTTACCTCCATGAGCTAAGGTATCCTGTCACCATGCCTATAAAGGTGGCTCTTTGCAAATTTGGAAAGCAATATTGTTTTAACAGAAGGAACATGGACTTACACCAGCAACACTGTGAACAGAGCCAGTGGCAAGGCAGGGAAAATGCAGTAATTGCCAAGAATCGTTCCCAGTGTGCTATCCATTTTTCAGGAGTGCTGGCCACTTCAGGCATCTGTTTCAAGAGTATATGAAATACTAATGTCACACACAAACAGTGAGCCACTCAAAAATACGGCTTCATGCAAAAGCAAGCCAAACAATTCTTTCCCTCTCCTTCTACAAAGAATTTTCAAGTATGCTTGAAGTCACACAAAAAAATTAGGGATTGCTTTTAAAAAGTGCTAATACATACCAAAGTTTGTCAAAACACTTTTTGCATTTGTTTAAAGGACACTTAAAGTGGTACCAAAGGTGAGGAGCCATTAGAACCAAAAATCTGACATAGAAGATAAGTTTTGCAAATAACTACTAATTATGGCTTTGGTCTCATTTCCTCCCACTATAACTGTGACTGTCTTTGTAATCCAGAAATAAAAGATATGTTTAATAGACTGTGCAGAGACACTGATCCCTTTTTAAGCAGTATGTAATAATTCTGATTTCTCATTCAGCACTTTTCTTTCTTCCAGGTAACAATAAACACTGCTCATAATTTACAGCAACAATATTTTTTAAAAAATAATCACAACTACTTCGGAAGTGCTTTATGATTCCTAAGTTTAACATGGATATAACAGATACAACCAACAAGTCACCCGTTTCAAAAAAATTTTAAGTACCACATTCCACTGGAACAGGAGAGAAGGTGAATACCTAAATTACTCTGACTCCGTTGAAAACCCCAGCCTAACTTCTGCAAGGCCACACACAAATTAGAGTTTGCCTGCCTGGTGAAAACCCGCATTCTTAAATGTGTAAATCAAAATCCTACTTGAAATAGTTCATCAAGAGGGAGGTTTCAGCTAAGCAGGAATCTCTGCCTTGGTCTCCTCGCTGTGGAGAAGGTTACTATGCCTATGCAGCTAACAGACCTGGGTACACCCACACACAGGTTTTCATCTCCACCTGTTTGATCACATGAATAATCCTACTAAAGACAATGGAATTATCCTTGAAGCTCGAACCAAGCATATGCTGAAGTTCTGGTTCAAGAACTCCCGAAGCCTTGACAGTCTAAATAGTTTTTTAATTACTTTTAAAGCATAGGTCATGTATCGCTAAAATGTTATGGTTTCGGGTTTTTTTATACTCTATATGTGATTTATACAAGCATTAAACAACACATGTTTCATGAACTAATTCTCCCTTTTGTTTCTTTTCCCTGAGGGAAAAAATCACTTCCATGTTATTGCTAAAGCAAATTAAATCCTGGGTGTCTGTTTTATTTATTAACTGCATGATAATAGCATGAGGCATAATACATTTGTCAGAGCCCTCCTCTACCGAAGTATCATTTCTGCTGTCAGCTTCTTTATGTTTATATTCAATATTCTAGATGTCTTTGTTTCTTGGAACATACACGGGCACACATTTATATTTTCCCCCAAAGTAAGTACAAACGCTATTGGTGAAGTGCTTCACAACACCCACAACAAAGAACCATAAATAGCTACCATACTTAGTCATTCTCCAGGAGTTTTATACAATTTATTTGAGAGAGTTAATAATTTCTTTTTAAAAGTCACAATAATAACTGTTTTATCTTTTTACACCATAATTACGATTTGGAGCATTGCTTTTCTTATTTCACCCAAGCATACCACAACTCATGAATAAAATATGACAACTTTGATAGCATCCATTGCTGTGGGTTCATCCGTAACAGGAAACGTGATTGGGGTACTAAGAGCTCCCTTTTTCTCCATAAGCTTTTGTTTCTGAAAATAAGCTTTTCTTTAAATAGAACTGCCACATGTGTCCCCCCTTCTCTGCGTTTCTTGCTGGTAGCAGTAACACCAGCAGTAATGTTTACTTTTTTTTAATGACTACATTTCGAAGCGATTAGGATGGCACAGAGCAAGATGGGCGGAATATCCTGTTTGAAAGCTGGCACTTACAAGACATCAAAAACATTAAAAGCAATGCCAGTATCAAAGAACAAAAAGCTAAAGCAGAGGACATGACTTAAATATGTGAGCAATGCTATTACGAAAGAGAAACTATTTTTCTTCTGGCTCCATAATTAGTCAGAATGAAGGAAACCTCAATTACTTCCCCTCTTTCCCAAACAAGATCACTGTAACTAACACTGCAGGGTCCTCCTGCCACAGCTTGTCAGTCCATTCCCTCAAAAGGAGGGCTTGGGATAAGTGCAAAACACGAGGTTTCCAAATCATCAGCAATTACCAAATTATTCTACAAATGTCATGTTTTAAGGCAGTGCTGCTTCACTTTCCAAAGAGCGTGATGAGCATCTGTAGAGGCCTCCACAGACCTAGGAAAATCATGACACATACACACAAACCCCACTCTCCTCCCACACATCTTGGCATTGTTATTTTCCCCAGTCCCCAGGACGAGACTTGAAAATTTCAAATTATTCACAATGAGCTGAAGTAGAGAGAGAGAAGCAGAGGCAGATATGAATGCCATCTGCAGACAGTCCATCACAGAAGCGACAAGTATTTAAACTCCAAGATCCAGTTTTATATGTGTTTTGCTCTTAGAACATCTTTGCTACGTCCCAGTTTACAGAAAGTTTTTAAAGAATGGAAATAAAAAAATAAAAGAAGGGCACTAGGCTACACGATAGAGAACTGAGCTTTACAACACAAATGTATCTGCTTTTGGAAGTGTCTGTTCCCACTGATGCCAAATGGAAAACTCCCAGCTTCAGAGGGAGGAGTCACCTGTGTGTGCAAGGGAAGAGGGATCGAAAGCAGTCCCTGCAGCTGCAGTGATCCTATACTATTTCTCCTGTTTACAGCACAGGGGAGCCACAGCAAACTCTGCTGTACTGCAGGAAATGCCACCACAAAGGAGGGAGGACGAGGGGACAGAAAAGCTGTAATGAGAGACTTTTAGAAAGCAAAATCAGTTCTGAGCTACAAGACCTACTGCTCTGAAATGGTGATTCACAGATCCCCGCTGTCATGAATTACAGGACCAACGCTGCTATTTTTGCAGATATGCAACCCATAACTAAGGATTGCATCCCATGTTAGAGGGGGCATCAGGTGCCAAAACCAATTTTTGCCCATTCTTTTAAAAAAAATAAAAACCTAATGTTCTGCTCTTTGTATCCATGAATAGGCCACAAAAGGCAAAGCAATCACATGTTATAATGCCATAAAACCAGCACAGTATGACATGAATACTTCATGCCATTTATGTGGTGAAAATGGAAAAAATAACAGAAAAAATGTCCCCCTTGTGTGTCATTTATACACCCACACCGCAGGTGGCCAGATTATTCTAGAATTTGGCATAGAGGAAGTAGGGTTGAGGTCTCAAATAGCATCTAATTTTTATTCTTGATAGATAGCTCAAGACAGCAGGATTTTTCACCACAGGAAATTGTCCATGCCTGGCTCCTTCATTAGGTCTGGTTGTATCTGCCTTTGTGTGCTTCTTTAAGGTACAAAATCTTGAAGAAAAAAAAAAAAAAATTACACGTGTTTAAGCTCATGTGATAGTAATTTCAAATAATACCACTTCTTTTTAGACAAAAGACGTAGCTGTGTTTAGAAATAATTTAATCAAGTAGGCCAAGGGTAAATATTTTTCTCCGTTATTAACAAGTTTCTACTAAAATTTGTTTAAAATTTAAGGTATCACCCTTGGGGCCAAAATACACCACAATGAGCCACTTTGTTTCACTGGCTACAGTAAGAACCCAATTCTTGACCATTGCTTGTCCCGTCCTCTGCATTTGCAGCAGTTTTAGCTCAGCAATGCCTACGAATGCTCCAGTTCTGCCCTCTTCTAACCCAGCAGCTGTCCAGCAGCCCGGAGCTGCAATACGAGGTGCAGGGGCTTGGGCAGGATTCTTCACCCAGAAGCACTCAGGGCAAGCCCCAAGGCAGCACAGCTCAGGTGCCAGCTCAGCCTCAGCCCAACTTCCCCGGCTCTGACAAGGCGCTATAGAACATTCTTGCTCCACTTTCATACTTGGTTCCTAAACAAGGAGCTCATTACAGTATGACATGACTCAGGGGTATCCATTTGCCAAAATCTTTGCATGCAAAAGACAGTTTTTGTTGCATTCCTATTTTGAAGAAGATACAAGAAACTCCAACTGTTATTCTTACTTTTAGCTGAGTTACTTTCATTGTAAGGACCCAGATGCTCACGTGGTGTGGAACACCCTTAGGAGCAGTATCAGGCACTAATTTCTGCACCCCCCCTCTCAGCCCACCGAAGAGCAAAGAACTTCTGTTTCCTTTCTGCTTATCTTCATGACAGGACTTTGTCAACAGGTTGCCAGAAGCATTCAGGCTTTTAGCACCCCACAGAAGTACTGAAGTGCTTATCCCACTTCCCCTCTGTACCTACCATGGTGGCAAATGAAGATAGACAAGCAGCACAATTATTGTCTCCCAGGAAAGCAAAAATAACTGTCAAGGACAGAGGCAATGTGTGCTCAGAATTCTCTCCTAATCATTACAGACATGATGGGAAATCCAAAAAATGTCAAGTTACAGAAGGCAGCATGACAGCATTCAGGACGGGGGAAAAAGAAAAGGAAAAGTAGAAACTGGTGACTATTGTTCAATGTGACTAGGCTTCTATTTTAGTCTACATCTACTTGGAAGCAGGGGGCAGGGGTGTTTCAAACAAGAGAATACAGAATAAGAAACTCTGAAATTATTTACAAGTTATGCCTTCATATCAATATGCTGGATAGATTTTACACCTAGACAAGTTTCTAACATAATTCAAACATTAAACAAGAAACAGCCAAGACAGGATGGGTATACAAGAGCATTTTATAAACTACCTCTGGGAACTGACAAACGTAATAGTAGTTTATGTATCTTCAAAGCCTCAAAGCATTGTTTAATAATTATGTCTCAGGTGATCTTTAATTTCCTCCATTGAAGATGATTCATCTCACTCAACCCTTCCTAGCTCATTGTAGTCAATTCCAGATCATTTCTCTGTTCTGAAAATGGTTTTGCAAAGGAAAAAAACCCACACTTAGACTAATGGTTTCACTGAAAGAAAAAAATTGCATTGTGTATACAAAACACATTAGAAGATTAGCTGTATTAATATCTATAGATAATTTGGTAAGTTAGGCAGACGTTTGAATTAAAGTATCACAGGCAAACCTTGCTCAAACCTCTGGAGACGAATATTCCAAAACCTTTCTTAATTACAGGATCACACGCCTCTTTCCAGAGGGCTCCTGTCTCACAAGGAAAGAACAAAGAGTAAAAACTATTTAGCAAACAAGGATCTTAAGTTTTGATTTATTTTTATTGTTCAAGGCTCACCTTGAACAGTGAATCTACCATATTCAAATCCTGCTCTGAAGGCAGAACACACCAGGACCAAGCTAATTATTCCAGCACAGTATTTGAGCCCTCTACAAATATTAATGAATTCTCCATACCACTGTTGTTAGAGGAAAGGGCATTAGCACCTCAACTTTACAGGTGAGCAACACAGCAAAATGAAGGTTCTGATTCGCTAACACAAACCCCCACATGAGCCAAGCTGAATACTCCAAAAACCCACGTTAAATATCAGCACACCTCACGGGTACTTTACAGCAACGCCAAATGTAAACTCTCTGTGCTTTTCCCGATCATGCTGCCCTCACGCTGCCTGTACCATGAGCAAACCTTCACAAAATCCCACTCCCCCGGTCCCAGACTGCAGTCTCTGGGTTTCCCACCTGTGCCTCTCTCTCTCCAGGCTGCTTCTCCCAGCTGCTGTGCACAACTCCTCTCACCACGCTCTTGATCCCTGCACCTCGCTCCCTCCCGCTCAGATTGAAGTCCCTGCACCATCCCTGTCACAACTTCCCTGCCTGGCCATCATCACCTGCTTCCTCCCTGGCCTCCAGCTCCTCAGTACAGCTCCTTCTCACCTCTCCAGGCCCCTTTCCTTGCCCTGCCTGTCAGAGTTCACGTCTTCCAGCTGCTTCCACCCGCTTGCCCAGCACCAGCCTGTGTCGCTCCTGGCTCTCAGGGGAGCCTGTTCATCCCAGCCACATCAATGTCACTTACAGACTCAGTCCTTGTCCCTAAACTTCCAGCTCTAAGTCCCTCTCATTCCCAGCTTCAGCAGAGGGAAGGGGTGAAAAGCGGGGAAGGAAGGGGTGAAAAGTGGAGAAGGAAGGGGGGGAAAGCAAGACAAGCACTCAAGACCTCAGGAAGAGGTCAAAGTCTGCGGGCAGACACAAGCCCAGAGAAACCCTCTCTGTCAGAGAAGTCACACTTTCCTCCATCCTCCTGGGTCAGCCCAGCTGTTGGCATCCTATTTAAATCCTTATTTTAGCAGTGCTTCAGAGAGCAGCTCTGACAAAGGGATAACACCCCTGTCAACACTCCAGGATGGAGGACAGCTGCCACGGCTCCTAAGGACCAGGCTGGAGCTTGGAAAAACAGGGGAGCATCTCAAGGGATGAGTGTGGAGCGCCAGTGAGGATCCCACTCGCCAAGGGGCGAGCTTGGCCCTATTTCTCCCAAGCCCACAAACCACCATCACAGGGACAGACACACACACCGGCAAGAGGGGTGCCCATGGTCATCTGCAGAGCCAGCCAGCCCTAAAAACAGACCAGCTTTGAATAAACCATCAGTTCTGCCATGCCCAGGTCAGAGGGAGATTCTCAGAAGGGAAGACCAGAGAAACAGCCAAAATTAAGCACCAAGGAATGTTACTGCATGATGGGGGCAAGAGGCTGATCCACACCTCAGGTTGTCAAGGAGTTTTTACTGACACAAGCAAAGGTTTTTTATCTGATAGCAGCTGCCTCTCCCTCATGAACTCCCAGGAGCCCAGGACAGGCATCCCACAGGGATAAAACCCCAAATTTACCCATCCCCGCAGGAACCAGAGGAGGCCTACACAGCATGACACAGCCAAGGCAAAATACCTCCCTCTGACCTTTAAAAAATAAAACAAAAGCTCACAAGTTCAAGGAGCTTGCAGAGTTTCCACAGAGATAAACCTGTGTGGAGTGGTGAGCTGCAGGACACCTCTGTGAGGGGATGTGCTGCTGGTTCTGGCCAGTCCCACCTCAGAGAACAGCCCAACCCCTTGCCCAGGCTGGCAGCACCTCAGGGAAAGTGTATTTTAAAAGGGAAAAAAAAAATCCCATCCAGCTGGAAGGGAGCAGCTGCACAGGCACACAGCCACAGGTCCAAGTGACAGTGGGCAATACCTGGTAAAAATAAAATAAAACTAAAAAACAGACATTCCTTTCTAACGGTGCAAGGGTCATCAGCTGCTCTGCCACATGAAGGAGGGGGCTGCCAGGTGTGCCCAGAGGCTCTACCCCAAAACCCCTGGCATCCCCGTAAGATGGAATATTCAGATACACCATGCATGGAAAAGGGACCAGAGCTACTCTCTGCTCTGACAGGCGAAGGCAGAACGAAGATTTCCAGCCACCCATGTTGTGCCTTCCGAATTTTTCTGCTACTGTAGGATTTCCGCTCTGTAAAAACAATACTGCTGATGCTTAATATCTGCTATAAACGTAGCAGGAGAGATCCCACAGAAAGCAATGACTCTTGTCTCATCATCTCATGTAAAAAGGGACTGACGCCTGAATTCCAAAATTAAAGTTTATCTCTCCTCCTCACTGCAGAGCTCCCACACCTGCCCCAGGACGAGTAATGACACGTGTCCTCCCTGAGCTGTCACCTGCTCCCTCTCATCCAGAGCCTGGCTATTTCCTGAGCTCCGCAGCTCACACACCTTGCAAGCTGTGTTGCCATAACAGAGTTTAACACTTGGAGGGGATTAAAACCTTGGCCACAGCACCCAGGCCACCGAGACTGAGGGCGAGAAGTTCAGCACAGATTGACAAAGGCAGCAGCCTTCACCCGGCCTTGGAATTCTCTGAGCACAGCTCAGTGCTGAGCTCCTGCCCCGAACACGTTGCCAGGGCACAACAAGGGGATCCTGCAGGCTGTCCTGCCACAAGCAGAGCTCCTGATACAAACGGGATGTGCCTAACAAAAAGCTCCTGCTAGAAAGCAGATGTGCCCACTCCTAGTGACAAGATCAGCTCAGGCAGTTGTTCTTACCCACCAATCTCAAAACATGGCACAGCTGGCCAGCGTTCAAACCCACTTTTTTGGCACTGCAAAACCCAACTTTCTGGACTGAGATTCCTGGAGTGGGATCTGGAAACACTTCTACTCTCTAAGTGAGGGATTAGTCTCAAAAAAGTCAGGATTCATGAAACACTGAAGGAAAACACCAACAGAGAGGATCACACTTCATCTGGAAGCTCAAGAGTCTTCTGGGAGGCACCTCCACCCGCCTTAGAACTGCAGCTTTGATCTCTCTTTTGGCCTGAAGCAGGACAGTCCTTTTGTTTCAGGAACTCAACAAATCTCACTCTTTTTCTCACAAAAACATTACCTTTCTCTGTGCTTTAAGATACTCGTTATTCTTTCACCTTTCCTGCTGGAGCCATGACTGTACAGAAAAGAACTCAGCAGTCTCTAGTACAAAGTGGGAATAAGGAGCATGACTGAACTCTGTGCTGTGGGAGCTCCAGGCCGGGTGTTTCCCTTTACAAATCCAGTGGTTGTTGAATACAAGGCGAGAAACGGTCAAGAACAAAGCCCTGTGTATCTCCAGACTTTGAACAGTACTTGGTGGTTCCTCTTGCTGAGCGCTAAACATAGTATACATGGCAAAAAGACCATTCCTAATTTATGGGCTAAGTTGAGAAATACTGCCAGATTGCTAGGAAAGGAAACAGCAAAGCCTCAATAAACTTTCGGGGGCGGGGGGAAACTGTTTTGTAAGTAAAGTTTGAGTCTCTGTTAGCTCAAAAGAGATACTGCAGAAAGAATTAAAAAGAAACAGGCATAGCTGCCAGATTGTAAAAGGAATAAAATTTTACTTCCCCAACAAGAACCAAACATGGAACAAGAGTTAGGCTGGCTAAGGTAATCATAAAATTTAACAGCTAGGCTAAAAATTAGTCTCAGTCCACCTGGAAACAGGATGATCAATCAACATCCTCTTGCCTCACGTATCATCAGCCCTTTCCTCTGCCACTAAACTCGAGGTCCTGCTAAGTCAGAGTCAGGACAAGCCCTGCTTCCCTGCTATCTGAAACAGAGAACAGGACTGAGCAGGGGAGCCACAGCTCAGAGCTTCTTAGTGTACCCCAATTTACAGGATAATCCTGTTCTCATCCTGTACATTTCTCATGGCTGCAAGATACCATTTATAGATGTGTTACATTCAATGTTTCTAAGATGTTATTGTAACGCATTGGGTGAAAACTTCACGTTTTCAATATATTTCTTTGAGGTAGATCCTTCCACCCACCCTCAGAACCGTTTCCTTGAATTAACTGGCCTCCTGGCTGGAGGTGAGAAGATGGGGGTCAGACACCAGGATCCTGGCTGCTCCATTTCCCAAGAGCACTCTGATCAAGAATCTCCACTCATCCTCCTCTGTCCCTTCGTGCTAGAGCAACTCATTTGCCCACAAAGACATTTTCCCCCACTCTTGTATGTAAAACTTAATAAAAGATAAATAATTAAGGCACCAGAAGGTTAGGGATCTTAAAAATCAGACTGTTTGCAGAATTGCAATTATGAGTTATATATCTATGTTTCCTCTAATTCACACTGTCAGCACGTATGCTGCCTTTTTTTTAATTTCCTCATCCCCATTTCACAGAGAATGGAGCTGAAAGATACAAATAATGGAACTGCTCAATCAAAAATCCAGCTGAAATACTCTAACAATCGAAGTCCAGGCCCAGCAGGACCACTCAGATGACTACACTTAATTATAGGTTTCTATGCTTTTCTGAATTAGGAACAGATTTCCTTGCCCAAAGGCAACCCACATCTCTCAGTAGCCACTTTGGTTCTACCACGCTGCCACACAATTTGCAACAGAGCTGAATTTGTTTCTTTGCATATAAAGCTGCTTCACACAGAAATCTGAGGTTTGGCTGCTAATACCAGTATTATTAAAATATCAGAATACTCCACCAGCTTCACTGGGATGGTCTCGGACTGAAATCACAAACTCTCCAGAGAAAAGAGCCTTTCAGCATTTTCTCCAGGATAAATTAAATCATGGTATCACTCCCCAGAAACTCCCACAAACAGTATGTCACTTACTGTAAGAGAGCTATCACTGATCAAAAGTCTAATTAAAAATAATAGTTTCCCTTTCTTTTGTGCATATCTTTATATCACCCCCCTTTTTCATTTCCTCTTTCCAGGCCTTTTCTCTCCTCTGGGAGCGTCAGGTTGGACGAGGGGGTTTTTTGTGAGTATCTGTGGGAGAAAGTATTACTTCTACCTTAGACACAGCAGTCGTCCATACATTGCTCTGAGTTCTATATTGGTTTTACTGCTTGGCAAGATAAAAATCAAACTTGAGTATCTGCTGGTTCCAGCCAAAGGAGCTGGCACACAGCCAGGCTGTAGCTGTACAGTCACCTCTGCTAGCAGAGGGGATCCATCCAGCTGCCAACGCACTGCTGACATTTAACAAATAACAGATGAACAAGAGGGGAGGAAGGCAACAGGGCAGCCTCAGACTTCCAGCCAGCTGACAGCAAAGGCCTGCAGTCTTCTCACCACCCAAGGGCTGGTGAGCTTTCCCGGAGAGAGTCACTCTCCTGAGCCACCTGCCAGGAAGTTTTACACTAGAGGTGATACTCAAGCACAGGGTATTCCTGTATGCATTAGCAAAAAGAATTTCTGTTGTGGGAATTAAAAAAAAGCTTTATTTACCTAACTACAGTCTTCTAATTGTTTATTCATTTCGTACAGTGGATGTTTGTTTATTGCCTCCCAGGAACATCAGTTTATCTGTTCGAATGAATTTTGTAAGTTCCACCTTTTTTACCCCAGTCCTAAAATCCTAAACTACAGGTGGACGACTCCAAGGAGAAAAGAACAGAATATCCAAAACATCTTCATCATTAACCTTTCAAAGCTGCTTTCAGTATCAATGGCCTCAATCCAAGTCCTGACAAACACATCTCAGACTTCTTCCTGACAGCTCTGACCACCAGTCTGTGAGAACTCCCCACACCAGCTCATCAGCATGGCTGCAGTTAACTGCGTGGAACAGAAATTAGAATTATTAACATATTTAGGCCACTGCAGTCCTTAGAGGAATGACTATATTTTAGTATTGTTTGTCCATAACACACAAACCTGGAGTCAGGGTATCAAAAGAAAAACCAATTGATATCTTTAAATGAAAAGAATCAATGCCGCTCTTCTGGACACTAATTTGGGAATCAGTGGAAATGATGCCATTTGTTGTATCATAAAAGCTGGGAAACAAATCCTGAGGTGATCTCCAGAAGTCTCTCTGCTCTGACTCCTAAACTGGCCTTGACCAGATAAAGAATGAACTAGGATTACAGCCCCACTTCCTTTACTATTCACAGTAAAGTCAGCTAGCCCTGCGGATCCAGAACTGAAGCTAAACGAGATCATGATCATTTGCCTCTAAAAACAGCTACAGACGACAGGGATGAAAAAGGGAGACGCTAACATGCACACTTCACCACTGAGTAAAGCACAGTAAAGAAAAACGTTCCCAACTGTGCTTTAATTCACCTGTTAATCTCAAGTCATGTGTCTTTCTTGCCTAATTAGCATATTGTAGCAACTCAGTGCTTCCACCCCATGGGATACTGTCCCTTAATCCAGACCTTACTTAAATACATTGTAAAACTACATCCAGACTTTCACTCAGAAAAAATACAAAAAAACCCAACATCATTTTAAAACACCTCACAAATACTATCTTAGAACACTTAATGAAGGGGAAAAAAAATCACAACTCGAAGTGACTTATCCTGTCCTTGATACTCAGCTTGGCCAGTTAAATACAGAAGTGTTCTATTTTGCCACTTTAGCAGTTTTCACAAAGTTGAGGAAAGACTTGCTACATTCCCAACCAGTGTCAACACATTAAATGCTGCCTCATAGTTACACAGCTTTAGCTGTGTGTATCTCTACATGTATATGATCACAGAGGAAAAAAAACCCACAAGAACACAATGAAGTCCATCCCTTGGAACCACTCTGACACATTTAGTGAGAAATAAATATTGTGGAGTATTGAAAACCTACCCAGAAATACTTCCCTAAATATCCCTTGCAACTCCCTGACAGCACACACACACACAAAAAAAAAAAAAAAAAATCATCTGTATTTCAAGAACTAATTCCAAAAAACAGAAATTAAGGAAAGCAACAATTAAGTAAGACCACCATTACAGGGAATCACTCAAGCATCAAAGCTCTTCTGAGCTCATGCAGACAGAAGCGAGGTAAGAAAATTGAGGATGTTTCTCTCACCTTGGAATAAAAATGCTTTGCTGGCATTGTGTAGTCCTGACACTTGTGTCACACCCAGGGTTGTATTCACCAGATCCAGCTCTGTGATGATATCAATTTGTAAGTCAGGATCCATTCCAAATCCTACAGCTGTTGGAGGCAGAGAGAGTTAGATCAATTTTTATTTCGAATCAGGTAATGAAAAGAATAGAGAATACCTAGCACAGACATTTCTAGTACCTTCCCACTCACACGCACACTGTACACAGTAATTACTTATAAGACAGTAACTCTGCTGTAGGAAAGAGAAGATATTCCATTCCAAGTCTTCCAATTAATCTCTTTCCTTCCCAGAGATTTTACTACACACGTGCTAAAACATTCTGAAACCGATATGTTTATCCAGTACCTTCAGAAGGTTAAAGAGGAATAAATAAATAAAGAAAAGCATAACCACCTATGCAAAACAATGAGAGAGATTTGCAGCACTCATCTATTGGCTACACTACTTCCAGGGAGATGTCAGGACTGAAAATTCCTCTCGCATTTCCTGCCGAGCTGCGACCAACTGGCCAGGCCCACAGCTCACAGCCTAAATGGAATGCATTTTCCCAACTGGACGGAAGGACCCTGGAGGAGGTGTGGCAGCAGGGCAAAGAACCCCATCCTGTAGACTGAGAGCCTTGGGTGACCCACCAAAGTGTCTGATATTGCTTCTGGAGCACAGCTCTGTCGTTGCCAAAGCCTGCCTGCAAACAGCAGCCGTTCACTCACCCAAACCAGCTGCAGCACCTCTGGGCTGCGGGAGCACCCACTGGGAAAGCACAAATCTAAACCTGAAATTCATGAAAGGCTCACACCCCGGAAAAGCCTGGGTACTCCTCAGTCTAGCAGGCACCTGATGGGATTGACAGACTCCAGAAGTTTGAAAATGCTGTGTTGAAAAGCCCAGGGCAACTCGATGGTCAGCACACCAAACTCATCAAACACACCTCCTCTCTTCTAGGGGTGGGAAGAGGCCAGCCTGACCTCAGGGTTTCTCTCAACACAGCAGTAAGTGTGACATGAGATCTGTGCCTGAGACACAGGTCAAACATCTCCTGCAGAATCCAAGCACTTTCCTAATGGAATTTTTCACTAACATCATTAGAAACAGGAACAGGCTCCAGGAATGAAATCCTGACACAGCTGAAGTCAATGGCAAAAGTCCCATTGACTTCCGTGGAGCAAGGACATTACCTGTAAAGCACGTCCGGATTGATTTCCACTAAGTAGACTTCACATTCAGGTCTAAATTGATTGATTTGTTATTCCAGGACTATACCTCTGGATCATTTAAGCAGCAAGTACTCTAGTTTGATTCTTTGAAAGGCTCTGAGAAATTACTGACGTGTAGAGAACGAACAAGAAGTTACATATACTACTCATAAATCTTCTGTACTCCAGCACTTTCTCTTTTCCTCAAGGATTAAATGTTGTTGGAATAACGTGTTGTGCTAATGTAGAGGATTCTATTCCACAAGGGACAGAGTAGTCAAAAACACTGAAAACACAGCTTTAGGAGGTCTCTAGCAACCTTACTCTACAAGGAAAATTCAGATTTGGAGGTATCTGATGGAACTGAAGCTCCAAGAGTGCTGACACATCCATACATACACAGTGCTTTCATAAGGATATGGAGACAAACACCTTTTCGTAGAGAATTGGAATTGGAGAATATTATAAACTTCTCCAAAGGTAAAAACTTCCCAGATAATCAGCAGCATCATCAGGCTTTTAGTACTATCTTTGGCTTCCACCCTAGCCACTCAGGCACTGAATGACCACAACTGACTCCCTCAGGAACACCTTCCCCTCCCAGAATAAAGACCAGCACCAAAACAAGAAAGGACTTGTTATTCTTCTAAGGTTTTCGTTCAGCAGAAAAGCAGCACAACGTAAATTGTGTGAACTTGCCTATCAGCAAAGACAAGTGTTTGCCGTCCCTGTGAGAAGCAGAGCAAGCTGTCCCTCATTAGAAAGGGGTTACATCTATTCCGATCAGCAATAACCCACTAATATGAAGGGAGGTCAAGTAGGTACTAAAACTTGCCCAACAGGAAGGACAAACTGTGTTCAGTAAGGCAAATCTCAACCCCATTAAAAGTAAGTGAAAGCTCTGTCACAGCCATCAGCATGGTGGGGGCAGAAATCACAGCGAGCAAGTCTAGGCACTCCCATAAATCACAGCAGCTCCACTGCTCTATTAAAGCTGTTTATTCCAGCCTGAATACCCAAGGCTCAACAAGTATACATCACTGTAGCTCCACAGCCTTCGATTTATGCCAATGGAGGATCTTGTGTGACAGCCTCAGCGTGTTCCCTTCCAGCTTTTAAAATACTTCTGAAAACAGAGACCATTTCTAATGTCACAGTAACTATTTAGCAAGAGTCTGCACTGCTTTAAATACCTAGTCATTCTCCTGAGCCGGGTCTTCAAACGGCAGCAGGCACTCAAAAGCCCGGTTAATAATTAATAAACAACAAATCAGCAGCTTCAGTATGATTACCAAGTCTCTTTTTCCCCTGTGGTCTCCCCCAGTCTATCAGAAAGACACCACAGGCATATCAAGCGCACTTGCATCTAGGATTTTATGCTGTTTCCCTTCAGTGGAACAAGCAGCTGGAAATACCATCTCTTTCTGAAGTAAAAATTAAGCATCAAGCTGTCTGCTCTCACTGGAGAGCTGTGCAACGCCTGGGCCCGATTCTGGATGATGTTGCTTTCAATTCCTATTTAAAGTAATTGGGCCATTCCCCTTAAATCAGTGGCTTACACAAGCAACACTCCAAATGCTTCAGGCAGGTGGGCGGGAGTAGAAATCATCTCAGGACTTGGTGGATTCGGCCCAACGTGAACTGAAGGCACTACAGTAGATTAGAGGATTAAGCCATATAATTATGAATGATGTCACCAGGAAATCCCTAAAAGAAATTAATTCTGCCTTACAGCTCCGACAGCTTTTATTCTCTGCTTCTGCCTTTATCACCTACACCCAAGCACCAGCAATCACGCCACGCTCCATCTAGCTAATGTGCAGCCATGCAACATATGCAGCACATTTATAACCTCCTCGACATGTGTAACGTGCTATGCGGGGATGCAAAAACTTTTACTTAAAGCACACTCAACACAAGCAAGCCATTTGCACGTACCCACGTGAAACCATTCAAATGGTAAAGAGGAGGCTCTAGACGAGGCATTTTGCTCTTTCCTCTCACAACTTCGGTGGCAATTGTTGCATACAAAGAACTTTCCGAACAGCAGAGTTTTGGGTCCTGCTGACCATTTAAAATCTCTGTATGCACTATCAGGGGCAACACCACTACGAAAGGGACGGGCGGTATTTTCTTCCAACTATTTTTATGCTGCATCTCTCTGTAGATTTTGGTGAGGTTATAATTACTATAAGAATTTAATTATAAAACGTTAATTCCTTTGCACTTCTGATAATTGTGCCGGGTGGTTTCCTTGAGAAGAGCTACAAGCACCACGGAGAAACGTGCCCCTCGGCAGCTCCCACCGAGGAGCAGCGGTACCCGGGGACCAAGAACAAAGCCTTCGCAAGGAACAAGAAGCGGTACTTGGGTCGCGCAAGGCTGGAGGGAGAACGGAGCCGGCACGGCACCGGCTGGAACAGCGCGCTTGCCGCCGCATCCCGCCCGGTACCGCGGACAGCACCGCGCACACAGCGCCCCGGGGCCGCCACCGCGCTCCGCCCGCCCGGACCCCGCGGGGCGCAGC
>VYZT01006640.1:309189-324220 GCA_013400735.1 Pomatostomus ruficeps | reverse complement strand
CGCCGCCCGGCCACGGCCGCGCACCGAGCGGGGAACCGAGCGGGGAGCCCCGCACCGAGAGCCCGCACCGAGCGGAGAGCACCGAGCGGGGAGCCCCGCACCGAGCGCCCGCACCGAGCGGAGAGCTCCGCACTGAGAGCACCGAGCGGGGAGCCCCGCACCGAGAGAGCCCGCACCGAGCGGGGAGCCCCGCACCGAGAGAGCCCGCACCGAGCGGAGAGCCCCGCACGGCCCCCTCGGGCCGCTCCCCGCACCGGGAACCCCCGAGCCAGAGCGGCCCGCTGCGGGTGCGGGGTGCGGCCGTGCAGCTCTGCCGGCGGCTCCCGGGCACCTTCCCCTCCTGCTCGGCGTAAGAATCAACCCTCGTTAAGTATTCACTCTTAGTAATAATTGATGCCACGTATGAATAAACAAAAAGAAGTTCTGAGGTATAGTACAGAAACCCGTGTCATTCCTGGGCTTCTTGCGTGTCCTTGCTCAACTCCCTTAAGTGCATTTTCATGCCTCTAACGTGTAAAAGGGAGGTAAAGTATTTAAAGATACTCGTGAGCCATATGAGAATCTGCTCTGATAGCTGTTCTAAAACCTGTCTTCAAGTATTTCTTCGCTCCAGCCCTTTAATTTGGCTCGCTCCTTGGCGAGGAGCAGACTGCCACATGCCTCGGTTATATGCAATGACTCTTCCCTGCAGAGCACCTGATTTCATTTTGAAGGACACTTTACTGGCCCCAGGTGATGTTCCCACCCTACCGAACAGGAGCACAGTGAGATTCCCAGTTGATCTACAGTTCAAAGCCCCAGGATCACCCTCTCTGCTGCTTCCCCCCTCGTGATTTTGTGCTGCACCGTGCAAATTCCAGCCATCTTAAATGTTAAATAACAAGCTGTACATTTGGACAAAGTTAGGATGACACCATAAAAATCATGCCGATCTTAGGGGTGCAGTTGCATTCCTACACATTTACATTGGCAAGAGCGAACAGTCTGACTTGGTTGCCTAATTACTTAATTAGTGAGATGTCTGGAAACAGCTGTTCCTGACTGCCAGCGAGGTAATGCACTCCAGGAAACCTCTGGGGTGGCCACTCAGAAAGCACCTCAGCAATTTATCTCCAGCGTATCAGAATAACTTTTTTCCTTGGAATCTAACTTTGTGGTTGTTCCCGTTGGCGCGGGTGCCCTGTTACGAGGCAGGGGCGTGGGGAGGGGTGCACACGCGGCGTACCGGTGTGTGTGGGTATGCACAGATGCTCCACATAACCATAGCAACGGGAGACAGAGGCAATGGTACCTGAGCACGTGAGGACACACCCCTCTATTCCACCCCGATAGCATCAGTGTTCGGCGTCGCAGTTACTATCTGATTTTAGAGGTTTCTTTTTGTGGCACGAGGCTGTATATCCAATTCCTATTAGCTTAGATCTGTTTGTGCTTATCTGGTAGTAAAACCAGTGTCTATCTAGACACCAAACTGAATCTAATTCAAGTTTTCCATTTTGCACTTGATGCAGAGCCTTAAGTGGATATACAATTTAAACTGGTCGTAGATAGATTCTCAAACAGATCTGTTTAGCCTAAGTCTGCATTAAATGCTGCTTATAAAAAAATTACTGCGGGTACACACAAAAATTTGCACCGTGTTATCAGCCTTACAGCACAGTTTCAAACACATCTTGAACGATCTCACGCATAAAGAATATCCTAACCATTACCATTTGCTCTTCTGTTCACCGGAAACATCCAAAAGCCCACAGGTACCCCAGAAAGGAACACAAGCAGCTTGGTAAAAGGTGCTCAAAAACAGCTGGTCCCACAGTTGTGGCTCTTCCTGTAGTCCAGCACAATGCCCAAATGATCATACGTTTGGAGAGCACATATGTTCAGCTGTTCACATGGAGAAAGGATAGGTCAAATGGATGGGAAACAAAAAATCCCCTTCTTGCAGCCAACACCATTCCTACACCTCGCCTAATGGTAACAAATCATCTTCGTTTATCGTCAGAAAATCTGACCTTCTGGTATGTTCTTGTGGGATGTATAAATAGCTGAAAAGCCTGACTTCCAGATAAGAATTAAAACTGTTCCTGAATATTCATAGCAATTAAAAAAAATCTGAAGGTACTTTGGCAAGAGTGAAACGTTTGTCCTGGAAACTGAGCTGGATTTCAGCTCAGTTAATATTCCTGTGAATATTGTTTTTACACTCTCCATTGGTCATTGAATGCATCTTGGTTTTGACCTAAATTATTGTGAAGTTGCTAACTGTGTGGCGTTAAGCTGTTAGTCCTGCCAGCCACAGAGCTTGTGACATTTTCTAGTTTGAGGAGGGATTTTTGAGCAGGCCCAGAGTCTCTCTGAGCAGCTGTAGGGCTGTCAGCGTGCCACAGCTAAAATGCAATTAAAAGCACCATTACTTCAAGGGTATCTGAATACTTGGGACTCGGCTGCCAGCTGCACTGCAAACGCAGGGAAACAGCAGGGCTTCCACCTGGGGGGGAAAAATAAAAGAAAAAAGGAAAACCAAGCCCAGCACCTGTAGCTCGTGGGGTAGAAAAGCTCCTGGATTCCCAAGTAAGGCTGGCGTCGCTGGGAAGCCTGGCTGCGCGGGGACACGCGCGATCCGGAGGAGCCGAGTTTGCTTTGCTGTGCCGCCAGCAGAGGGCAAGAATCAGCAGCAGCGCTGCCACCCGAGCGCTGGGAAGGATGGTTGGGAAGGAAAGGGAGGTGACTGTGTGCCATGCCTGCCTTACCCACCGACAAACACTTGTAAAGGACTACATAACCAGTTCAGCAGCTAAAAGTATCCACCTTTGGGTTTATAATTACAGAGGAAACTAATAAACCCCTCAGAGTGAAGCCTTACAAAGAGAAATCATTTGTTTGCTTCTGTACTCAGTCATGGAGCAATACCTGCTGCTTTTTAAATTATTATTTTTAATTCCCAAACACATAGTTAACTAATGTTCAAAGACTGAAAAGTCTAAACTAAACTTTACAAGTTATTCATTTCTTTGGTATAAGATGAGCCCTTCAACATCCACGCTGACTGGTGGAATTTCAGCACCAAAAGAGTAAAATTATTTCAGACTAAGCACATCTGTGAGCACTGTAGTAGAACATGTGCCCATCTTCCAGCTGTTAAGTAACATGCACTGGTTTAAATTGTGGCCATGGTGAATCCATACAACTGAGTTGAAAGGACATGGATTTTTACCTGTTCCCATGAGTTTAAAGATTCAATGCAGTGGATGCCTAATGGTGACAGCAAATGACTGTCTCCTACTCCCAGAATCGATGTGTTGTATCATTGACTTACACTGCTTGACTCGGGGGGTTTGAAACGTTCCATATGCCTCAGTTTTTCCTCCTGGAAAGGGCATTGATGGCACTTACCTTTCTCTCAGGACTCTCACGATGCTCGCTGGTAACTTCAGACCCCTCCGAAATGAAATCTGCCTGCACAGATAATGTGCAGAGGATGCCTGTAGTCTCCCACCAGCAGGTCGTGCCACCTGCTGTACCCACACATGCACATTTCAGAGAAATGCAAGCTTTGAGACAGAACAACCTTCCAGAACTGGTTAAACAGTCCTGCCACTTAGCTCCAGAGCAGTCTTCGGGTTCAGAGCCTGGACTGAAATGAATCATGCTCTTGGCACAAGGGTCTCCGGTGTTACCACTTTGGATGACACGTCATGACATCGTGCTTCAGCTGCTGTATTTGGGGAAAGTTTCTCAAAAGCTCGTGTCTGCCAACAGTGAAACAGGTTGGAGCAGTACCATTTCCACAGCAGGCTGGGAAGGCAAGGAGCTGCTTTCCAAATCCGTGTTGTGGCACATGGCCCCCACCACACCACACGGCAGGAATTCGAACACAAGGTGCAGTAACACCAGGCACTGTTCCTTACACTTCCCTTCTTCACTTGCTCCTCCTTTCAGCCTCCCACTTGCATCTCCAGCAGATACGAGCCTCTCTTGGTTTTAACAGTTTAACAACCTTTGGGATAATGGAATTGATAGGATAAGAAGGATTTAAGCAAATCCAGTCGGTTCTCTGTTAAGCAATCAATTGTTCCACAAGGTACAGAAGACTCAATAGTTAACAAACCAGCCATTTAAATGCTGCTTGTTTCTGCAGCTGTGCAACACCCCCATTTCCCAGGAGGGCTGTTTCCACTTGCTGCTCAATGTTTCCAACAATCAAATGGATCAATTCCGCAGATACCTTAAGGCTGTGCGTTAAGTAAGAATGATGTTTGTGGTGTGTGGTGGGTGGGGAAGGAAGTGGTGGAAAAAGAGACATTTCATTCACCAGAAAAGTTGATGTAATTTCTGTTTTAACCACTGGACATTTATTTAGAGTCTTTAGAGCCCATACATTATTGGATAATTTTAATTTATCACATCCAAAGATATTAGGCAAATATATAATACAATAAATTGCATTTGTACACATAAATACAAAATTTGAGGTAGGGCCTCAAGAATAATGATTTATGAAATTAACAACATACAGCAACATAATATGTACTACATGAGATATCTATGATGCATTCTTTGTAACAATATATCTTTTGCACATACAGCTAATGAAAAAATCGTAATGATCTTGTTAGGGTACAAATCTTTATCCATAGGCAGCAGTACCCCATAGAATGCCTGTAAATATATATATATTTATATATGACATTACGCAAGTAATTAAGATTTAACCCATCAGCGATGGGTCCGTAATAAAGTGCCATAGGACACAGGGAGCAAATTCTCAGCGGGTGTAAATTGTCACAGCTCCAGACAAAGCTGTGACAATTTATGCCAGCCAAGCATCTACCTTACAAGGTAATACTCCATGATAGAAAGGACAGATAACAACATGTTTTAGTCAATTTTCTGAACAATGGAAGGTAGCTCTAAGGCAAATGGTTACCTGAAGATGTATTTCAATGTTCTGGGCAAATCAAAGCATTGCAAGCATTAAGACCCAACCTGGTTCTCACATCACGCTAAACCCCGCAGGAAAACCTTCTCGCTGTGGTGATAGGCTGCCTGAGGGTGACAAAGGCAGAAACCCCAACACCTCTCCTCTGTCCCCTCCTGCCTCAAGTCACCGACCCGAGCCCCTCAGGAGCACCAAGCTCTGACCACTTTACAGGTCCCTTGTGTGCACACCATCTGCCTGCAAACCGAGAGACGAGTGTCTCTGACAGCAGCAGGGCAGAGAAGCTCTCAGGGATGCCTGTGGCCAGAAAGCTCTGCTGCCTGCAGCCCACAACCCCTACAGGTCTGTCCTTCATTGCAAGAAGTGGAGCTGCAGAATAAGAAACCAACCGGAGACCGATGAGTGCCGCACACAAACATCGCTTTAACACAGGCAAAAAAAAATCATGTTACCCACACAGCTGTACATAACAAAAAGAGCAGAGGTATTTAAAATCAATCAGGTGTTGGAATCCGATGGTAAGAGAGTCACACAGTGCATCAGAGGCAATGATCTTCGGCGTGGAGGCACATCTAATGTGGTCGGTGGAGCAGAAACAAATCTAAAGACTACTTGGACTCAATTGAAACATCGTATAAAGACAATCCAAGTCTTGCTCAATTAAAGGTCATTTTGTTAAACCCTTCTTTTGGACACAAAGTGCTGCCTTGTCTAGCTGAAACACAGGCTTTGAACATTGCGTATTAAAAACACTAGGAAGACCCCAAAGAATTTGAAGATGGCAAGCATTTGCATTAGGTATAATCTTTAATGCATACAGTAATGCATCTCAGCTCATCCAGAAATTCAATTTCATTTCAAAGAAAAAATATGCATCATAATTTCACCAAATTTAAACATTTTTTACTCACAAGATAGATAGCTCTGAAAGTACATACATCACATTTTTACTAATATGGCTTTTTCCCCTCCTTTTTTTTCTTTTAAAGATCTGTACTGTTATGCTAGTAGTTATTAAATTTATTTTTAGAAAATTATCAAAGTACATGCAAACTTTCCTTAGAACATGGTAAATGAAGTGCATTCCCAAACTTCAAGGTAACTTTGTATTTAAAGAAGACACTGCTGGTTAATTTAATCTCTACTTTCAGATTTGGACAGTAAAATACTTCAGAAAAATTCTAATGTGACAAAAAAAGCCCCTGCTTTTCACATACAATGAAAACTTCACATATTCTGTGATTTTTGTGTGCATCTCTCCCCCTTTTCCAAAGGTTTTTGCAAGCCTAGCAATGGTGTCAAAGCTGAAGACAAAGATCAGCTAGCAAAAAAATCACAATCATCTGTTTACAGAGTTTCAAATTCAAGCCTAATCCTGTGCTAATGACTTAGCAGGCACAGGAACAACATCTAAATTAAAAGCAAGCAGATTAATTACATAAATCATGGAAAGCAATTCAGCTGCAATTTCATATGCAGTCGGGTTTGGTAATCCAAGCCAAAAGATACCAGACCCCAGCAGTGTTCCTTCAAATGCTCTCTGGTCCATCATTCAGGTGGGCAGTGAGTGACACCCTTACACGGAGGGAACGTCCTGGCAATGAGTTCGTCTCAGCAGTGCACGCCTTGAGACAAGCCAGCAAGTGAAAGGACTCAGTACTCCTAAACTGTTCCACTGGGTTTTCTCTTCTCCAAAGAGAACCAAACCTATGGATATTTGCTGGGGTTTCTTACTGACAGTAGTAGTGAACACGAATTGGCTTGGACTCCAAAAATCAAACCGAGAAGCGAGGGGATGTCGGTCAAGAGAGACCCAAAGTGATTTATCCCTACAGAAAGACGTAATTCCCGAGAGAGGTGCTGGCTTAGAATCACAGAATCTTTAGGTTCCTTTCTGCACCCTGGGAAGGTCCCTCAGCCCCACCTAAGCAAGGGAACCAAATTTCCAGCTCATCCTTATGGACCTCCCTGAGGTCAAACAGGGCATGGCTTCTCTCACCTGCCTCTGCCCGGAAAATCAAAGCCAGAAGAACAGCAAGCCTTTTATTAAAGAGCAGGCAAAGCTGAAACAAGGGGGAACAGCTTTAAGGCAGAGAAGCTCGCAGGAGGGTCCTGTCTCTCTGCCCCGTGAGACAGGGACCAACAAGAGCCCGTGGAGTGGAGATTCAGGGGTCAGTGTAAAACACTGCGGAACCTGTGCTCCCTGCCCTGGGTGATACCCCTGATAGTGCTTCACTTGTCCTGTGTGAGGATTAAAGGTCTCCAGCAGTGCCTAGAACTGGCAACACTAATTGCCCCGTGAAAGAGGAAGTTCAGCAAAATGATTAATATATTTCATATACATATATATATACACACACACAGAGGAAAGGAGTCAACAAGTTGTGGAAGTGTTACTTTAAGGTTTCGTTTTTTGTTCTCTTCAGCGGGATGGAACAACACACCTACTGCTCTACGGACACACATGAACTGAGGATTTACCTGAGACCCTGTAATATGAAGACAGACAGACAAAAGAACGGGATAGAAACAGTCCCCTGAAAGGAAAGAACATTTACAGGCTACTACGGTAGTGTCTGTGGGGAGGAAAAAACCGGCTAAACTACTAAGCTCATCATTTCTACACTGGTTGGTAAGATATTTATAGGGACATAAAACATCACTAGCACACACTACGTGAACACTGAGCACTGTTAAAAAATATCATATATGTATGTATAGGATATAACAAGATAATAAAGGTTAAGTTCTGCCAATTATTGAAGATATATTTTTCTCCCTCACTCTAGTGCATTTACAATAAGTTGGGCTAGTTTTCTATTTAGGTAAATAAATGTACTCTTAAAAAGCTATATTTTTTACTCTGTCCAATAGGTAACAAAACTATTTAAGTCTAATATTCATATGACCGCTATATCTGATTTCTGAAATGTAATGATTTAGGATGTCCTACTGCTGTGCAATTTTAGGATGGCCATCTACTAAATTGTCCTCTCCCTCTAACCCTTGCATTTTCTATATCTAATGTCACATCTGTGTGGATGACTGCAGTGGTTAATTATTGTGGATTTGGGTTTTTTATTTAATGAAAACGTTTTTGTGAAAAATACCCCATGTGCGTTTCAGAGAGAATACCGCTTTGAAGAATTTCCGTGCTATATATATAATATATAGACAAGTGGGGTCCTGCTATTTCCCCGTTGGTTGAAAGAGAAGAATACACCATCTAAAGATTATAAGTTATATAAAGATGCTTATAGGCAAATGAACGGGGAGTCACAAAGTTGAACAGCACATCTAACTTCTAATAACTGCTTTCAGGTGGTAACTAGACTACACTTACCACTGTAAGAATACAAAGTTAGGCACAAATTATATGATGGCTTCTCGAGGAGATACTGTAAACAAAAGCAGAGAAACAAGGAGAATTATGTTCAGGGTGTTGGAGTGAAGTGAGTAAAACCACAGGTGCACTTGGCGTGGAGCAAGTTTTCAGACACTTGGTGTAGCTGAGGCATTCCTAGGGGAAATGACAGGTGTCAAATTGCCAACAGAAGCATGTGGCAGGACTTTAAACAGGGATGCCCATACAACGCATTCTGGCACCATTTCCAAACCACTTCCAAACACAAATGCAGTTTAGTCCCAGTCTCTATTGATCATTTTTTAAAATTTTGTTCTTATTTTTCTGCATGAAAAGATCAAATGGATTCTCGTGTTTCTGTTCTCACCCCACATTTTGCTTCCTGCTGTGCTGTTTCAAGGGTCTCCGCTTGCTTAAATAACATAACAATCGCTCTAAGTTAGTATAAGTCATGAAGGAAGTGTGCAGACATGATGGGCCAAGGTTGGCTGTCAGTGCAGAAAAAGCAACCCCATTGCTATAGAAAGGGGCCTTATGCTGGATTTACATCTGGGCTACAGGAGATCCCATTCTCTGCTCACTTCCATCATATTTGAGGGCTAAACCTTCCTTGGAATACACTGGTAGCAAAACCCCAGGCCCATCACAGCCAGCTGTTACGAGGGTGCTTGTGGGAAATGGGCTGAACTGCACCCACCTTTTCCTCGAGAGGCTTTTCCGTTGGGTTTTGTTAATTCCTGCGTCACCCGGCAGCACGCGGTTCTGTCACCTGTCACACACGGGCACAGAACACGGCACGGGCATCACCTGCACCTGGAAGTGGTCTGGTTAGGCCTTCCCTAGGGCATGCAACAGCCAGTCCTGCTTCCCTAAGCAACCACTTTCAGGCACTGCGGAAAAGAAAAGAAGGAACAGTGTGGGGGGAAAAAAATTGGGAAAAAAGGAAATTCAGGAAAGGCTGACAATGTTATTGCCACCGTTTTGCAACGATTATTAGCACTGGGTGCCCAGTTCCATGTCCTTCACTGGCAGTTTGAGTCCCAGGGAGGAGGTTCCCAGCGGATCGATCATGTTCCTGTACCGCTCCCCGCGGTGCTTGGCCAGGAAGGGGCCCCAGTCCGGCTGAGGAGAGCACACCAGCTTGAGCCGCTGCGGTGGGGGAGAGAAAAGAGAGGCTCATTTGGCGTCGTGGAGCAGAATTGCAATGCAAAGAAGAGAGGAAAGGCTCATTTAAGATTATTGATGGCGGCCCGGCAATGCTTCACCGCTCAGCGTTTGTTTTGCACAAAGTTTTCAAGATTAATGGAGGATAAAGTGCCCAGGTTTTAATTATACATTCTCCCCCACACCATGTGAGGGAGGGGAGCTCAGAACCACTGCTACAGACTGTGAGGCTCCCTTACTGAAGGACATGTGCACAATTACTTAGCCCAATGGTCTAAGCAGTGGGTAAATGCATTAAAATAATTGGATTTCTATTTAGCATATTTCCCAAAAGTATACAAATAACCAAAAAGTAGTACATCACTATGAATGAACCAAGATTTTAATTTTGAGATGACAAAATGCTTCGTTTCTATCTGCGGGAAAAAAGAAAGAGGAGAATGTCAACCTGGGAAACAACGAAAATTTTCTGATCTTTCCACTGAGTTCTTTATTGAATATATAATTTGATCGGTGCATTCACAGATAGAAAGGAAAGAAAACATATTTCTGATGACTTAAGAGGGAACAATTATAAGTTTATTACCTAATAAAGTGAATCAGACCTCTCTATCAGTTATTTTAATCTCTGCTTAATTACCAGTTTGCAACTTTTACCTCCCAAATCAACCATAATAACTCTATGCAGCAGACTCAATACTGAGGAAATACCAGACTACAGCTGAAATAGCTTCAGCAAAAGCCCTTTCAAAACAGACCCAACTCTTGGGGGTTTCTTTGGGTGCACACGTGGAGAGGCAGGAAGGAAAGCACCCTGTTTTTGTGGCCACATGAGAGGTTTTGGAGCAGAACCATTTGTCTCAGCGAGAGAAGCCTGTGAGACAAGGAACAAGTAAATCTAATTCCACATTCGCTCGTTTCCAGTAGGAGCAGTTGTCTCCTGGCCCAGGCACTCCAATCTGCTCCACACAAGGGCTGAGTGGCCCTTTAGACAAGTGGCCTCGTTGCCCAGTGCCAGCCCCGTGCTTGGATGCTCTCCCTAGGGCGTCCCACTGCTGTGAAAATTCCTCTCCTGCGCAATTCCTCCGCTCTCTGGGAAGCAGAGAAGCGTGGTCTTTTCCCTCAGGCGTGTGTAGTGTGACATACAGAGAGACCAAAAAGATTATGCTATTTTAGTACATTTTCTCTCCTTTTCATTTCTGAAGCAAGAAACAGCCCCGGTGGGATTTGCAGGGAAGCTGAACTGCAGGAACGGCTACAAAAAGGGGAGCGAGTGTCTGTTCCTTCTCCCAAGGTGGGAGCAGCACAGGCAGCAGGCAGTGATGAGAAGGCTGAACTGAGAAAGCCTCAAAGACCTAAAATAAGAGCACAGAGCTTCTCCAGGAGACAGGGGCAAGGCAACGAAGGGATGAAATGCTGACATTGCTGTACCACGCCCTGCCAGGGGCTGAGGAGCCAGCAGGGTGGGAGCAGCCAGGGAGAGGTGGGGGTGACAGGCAGGGACAGGACACGGGGATGGGGAGAAGAAGGCAACCACCACATTTCTGAAGCACCGGGGGAAAGTGTCAGGAATCCAATTAGCAAAATAAACAAAAGAAGCTTAAATTAAAAATAAATTGCCACCTGGAATCGTCTTAAGCCCGGGTGCCAGAAAGGATCAGCTTATTCAGGAAGAATAGAGAGATGAAGGGTGAAAGCAAGGATTGCCAGCCAGGCTTTATAACGAGTAGCTTGAGGTGCATGAAAAGACTTCCTGCTCTACATCTTGTTCCTGGACTTCAGCAAGTGGCACTGCCTCGTGAAGCACATCCTGGATGATCCCAGTGCCCAAGCACCCCACACTTTGCACACAGGCGGGTCCTGAGTGACCTCTCCTCGTGCTGATTCCCAGGCTCCCTGGGCACAGCACCCACCAGCAGCTGATGCTCCCTACGGCCACACGTTGCCTTTGCAGAAAGGCCAGCAAAGCTAGAGCAACTTTCTTCCGAGAAAGCCACACAAAACCTCATGAAATCTGTCTAGATCTCATAAAACAAACCACTCCACAGTTTAGGACCATGTTTTTTCAGAAACAAGGAATAGGAGGTCTACCCTTTAAATCAACCGAGCATCTCTCTGCAGCACAATAACTAGTTTACCAGAAAGTAATCTTAGCAATATTAGACATTCAATATCACAAAAATCAATGTAAAATAAAAGAGACAGTCTCCTGCGGCCATATTTTTAAACAGCAAAAAGACAGAAGAATTACCTCAATAAATTTGCCCGGGGCTAGATGCATTTTTATGACAAACATGACTGGGATCCAGATGACTGAGCAGGCCAGCATCAGCCACCCGAGCACCATGGACCAGCCTGGGTAGTGGTAAGCTCCGTAAGTCATGGGTTCCCACTGGTAAAAACTGAAGCAGAGAATAAACTGGGAACAAGAAAGGAAAACAAATATGTTTGAATCAGCAACACGAGCCTGCTATGCAACAATTGGTGGGTAAGCACCCACAGAGGTGGTGTACGTGGAATACAGATAAAAGCACACACACTAAGGCAGGGTGCTGCCACACGCTGGAATAAATGGGTCAGAGCCTGAATCTAATGAGTTTCGAGGAAATCTTGCAAAATCCCCCCAAAATCACTGTATTTGTGCCAGAATAATTGAAATTAGAATCTTGTCCCTGGAGTAACATGCTTTATTACATGGTCTATTGGCAGTTTTACCTAATGTGATTATGCTAAGTTGCTCCATTCCACTTGCTGTATGAACAGCAATACATCTGCTTACATTTGTGCATAATTCAGGAACTTTGGGGAAATGCCTGTGCTTGCAATAATTGCACACAGAAGATTTATAGAAGAATAACTAGGTGAAGGCACATATAAAAATGATCAGCTTTAGTTCCAGAGATGTGGAGTCTAATGAAAGTCTAATATTAGGCTATCCAAAAGTATCAAATATTAGCTTTACAGAGGCAATAATGGAAAAGAATTCATTGCTTGGTTTTGCTTTGTCTGTTTCCATTGTACAAAAATTGAATTGTGACTGATCAGTGTCAATTTATTTCCCACTGTAAGTTCACTAAATATTGCATTTGGAGGAAACAACAACAGAACGTGCAAGTTTAGAGAGTAAACACGGTCAATTCAAATCTGTTTTCTTTAACAAACAACATAATGTCCTATTCCCTGGTTGTGATTACTGACAGTAGCTACGAGCACAAGTCTGATTAGTAAGGGTTCTGAGCAATTTGTAGAAAAGCCTTACAATTCCCTTCAGAAGTATAAAGCAGGGTCTAAGACAGCATCTTGAAAATAACCACGGGGGAAAAAAAAGAGCTCAAAAATCCCATGTGCACATGCCTTCATTTTTAACAAGGTCCCCAGGAGAAGAGAAATACCACTGATGTCATCCTAACACTATAAACTGGACTATGTTTTCAAACTTTTTAAAAGGGATTTGCAAACTGTAGCCACATATTGCCCCAATCAAACAACAGTTGCTACCAGGTAGTTAGGTTAGATCGACCTGGTTTTCATGCAAGTGAAAGTCGTTCAGTGAAGACAATTGGTAAAGAAAATCTGTGTGAGAAAAGTAGACTACCTTCATTTTATCCATTGGAGAAATTATTTTCACTGTAGAAAATGCAATTTTCTCACAACTCAGGCTTTTGTTGAGCTCACCAAAACTCACTGGCCCCTTCACATGGGTATTCCTGTCTGCAAAAACCAAACCTTCTCCGGTTTTCAGGAAAATATGTCCTCTTTCCTGAGCTAACAATACTGAAAAGAAGTTACTAGCTTCATCCAGAATCACTTTTTCCCCTCTCCAGGAGCAAAAAGATTTGCCAAGGCTTGACACTGCACTAAAGAACAGCACACAGAGGAACTTCCCAGCCCGTGAGCTGAAACACAACTGCTCTGGTGGAAGTGATTGCAAAGGACTGGAGAGTCGCTACTCTGCTTCTCCACCTGCCAGCTGGCCTCGTAACCAACTGCTTCAACATCTGGGCCTTTTCAGAAATTCCAGAAACCTTTCCTGTCTCGTACCTAAGCAGCAAAGAACACTCACCCAGGGAAGCTGCGGCTGCCCCATCCCTGGAAATGTCCGAGGCCCCGAACAGCCTGGGACAGTGCAAGGTGTCCCTGCCCATGGCAGGGGGGTGGGATGAGATGAGCTTTAGGGTCCCTTCCAACCCCCACCACTCTGGGGTTGTGTGACTTGTAGGCACTGTTTGGCGTTGCTGTGGAATGATGAGTATTTAAAACTGTGGTAACACAGATTCTTTCTCATGGGAATTTTTCTCTTCTTCTTTTTGTGTTTTATAAATAAAGATAAGGTTTAGATGTTATTGAAACGCTCTCTGGGAAAGATGGGCAGTTCTAACCTGGCCAGTTGGCCGAGGGGGAGGTTTTGGATTGACCCAATCCAGACGACCTTTGAAAAGTCTATATAAGTTTTATAATTAAATAATAAATTCAGATTTATGCCACTCGACCGTCTGGATTTCTTCACTCGGCTAGCGGTTCAACAGCGACATAAAACTCTACACAAATCCAGAATCTTGGTGCATCTGTGGCTCAGGCTTGAGGGCTTCCCAGCGGAGCTACGTGGAGGCTCTCAGACAGAAAATACTGGAGAAGGAAGGCTCCGTTGTGTGGTGCTGATCTGTCAAGCTGGAAGCTTTTGAAATGGCTGCAATAGTGATTTCATTCTTCTGTCCAAAAAGTGATATGCGGTTGCAGATTGTATCTGCACTTAGGTTAAAACGCAAAGGAAGCGCTGTGTTAGAAGCCTTGGTGGCAAATGTAGATCCAGTTATTGGATTTGGACCCCTGGAGTTGAAAAAACTTCCGTAGCAATGGTGAAATTGAGAATGTGGCGCTTTTTTTTGTTATTATTAAATGGAGACCTAAACGTGGAGTAAATACTAACTAAATTGGAAGGAAGGTGTTGGGGAGGAAACGAAAATGGAAGAGAAATCGGAAGAATAACAAAAATAAGCCAAACGCTATTTTTGCGTTTCAGGGCTCCTTTTCCTCCTGAGGACGCGGCCGCAGCCGCTGTCCCGCAGCGCCACCTCCCGGGGCCTGGGGATTTGGGGACGGGAGCGTCCATCTCCTCCTCTCTTTTCCTTTTTTTCACTCGGCTTCCCACCTCAGCCTTTCCAAATCATCCCTCTTAGGTCCGTTTATGTGTCAATAAGAAGGGTTTTTTCTCTAGCTCAATCTGACAGCAGACAGGAGGATCATGTCTTTGTGCATACATAAATATCACTCACACACAGATATAGATGTATAGATATAGATATACAAAATAATCCATAATTCTGCCGTGCAAGGGCGTGCCATAGCAGCATTTTTCATGGCCAGGGAAAGGTCACCATTCTCCTGGGAGCCTCACCATCCCTCTCCACCAAAACCACCATTACTCCCACTCTTCCTGCCACACACCCATGGCAAGAACACCTGCGTTGTGTTCAAGTATCTGCAGCCCAGTTCTAACACCCAGAAGCATCATGAATGATGAGCAAACAACAACAAAACTTTTCGGAGAAAACATTAAATTAATT
>VYZT01006640.1:265743-309164 GCA_013400735.1 Pomatostomus ruficeps | reverse complement strand
TTTTTTTTTTTTTTGCTTACTGTTAAAATAGTTGGGGTCACAAATGCCCAACAGACTCTCCAGAATTTACTCGGCTGGAATCCAATCATCATTTCTATGTCTTCACAAAATCTTTGCAATCCTGTAAGCAGCAGATGAGAAAGCAATTAGGTGTGACAGAAACCAGCTGCAGCCTGCAACAGAGCTCCGGTGCCCTCCCTCGTGTCTCACTACAAAAACAAACTCCGACTTTTCGGTTGGAAACTGCCTTGGAGGATCTAACAACACAGTAACAAATGGGACTAACAGGGTGGGAACCATTCCAGTGAAATAATTCCTTCTTCAGGATTAAAGTAGTTGCGCTTTCACGTGGAGATCAGGTGTCTGGTGTGTTTTGTGTTACAGCATTAATAACACGTACTGGGTAGCTGCAATTATTTCTCTATTTGTTTTATTCCCCTGCGGAGAGCAGCCTTGATATTAATCTGTAGAGCTGCTCCAGCACAGGCAAGATTTCAGCTTCCCTGCAGCTGCTGCATGGCTGCATTACAGCTGCACCCCTTAGCACTGAAACTCGTGATCGCCTCTTATTTTTCACCTGACACACCAGTGATACTTAAAATTGCTGGAGAACACCTGTAAATATTTTAAATTATATTCTATGTCAGCTGAACAAAAACTGATACATTAGTTCTTCAGATTGTTGCATTGATTGCATCTATGAAGTTCCTTGAGTTAATAAAACACGCAAGATTGGAAAATGATATTTCAGCCACCCTGCAGCTCCTTCCCTGGCCGTGCCTTGTGACAGGAAAAGGAGTGTTGGTCAGCAGCTGCTGCTCCCTGTTGGTGATTAGTAATTTAGCTATTAGTCATTTCATTATTAGTAATTTATCCAAAAGTAATAAAAATAAACCTAAAATTGATTCCAGCTCTTCTAATTGTAGTAAGAAGAGAGAGGCCTGAGCTCATCTGTCACAGAAATATTTAAAATTTGGGGCAATTTTATCTAAATTTTGCACAGCATTATCCTGCAGCATTTTGTCCGACTTTGAGGATGTGGGGAAAGCTTAAATACTGGAGAAAAGGCTTTGAGTAAGGGAAGAAATACTTGGAACAAAAGTAATAACCTACTTTATTTCTTACTGTATAGAGCCAGCCACTGGAGCTGCTGAGTGTAAGAAGGGATAATCCCCAGGCTGGATCCACCTAATTTGGAAGCCTTTCTGTTGGTATCAAGGAGAAATAAATCTATCCACCTGATTGTTCCAGGAATTAAGAAGGTAAAAAAATAGCCCTGGTTCATCATCCAGTGCCTTCTGAGGCAGCCTGAGGAGAGCAGCAGGGCTGGAGGGTGCTTGGCAGCCCTGAGGGCCCAGCTCAGGCAGGTAGCACGGGAGGGAAAAGCTAAACAACTGTGTTGTGATAAGGAATAGAGGAGAAAAACACAGAAATTAAACAGGAAAATGCTACTGCCAGGACTGTATTTAGAGAAGGGGGAAAAATTAAAGCCTGCAGCGGATGCAAACATAGAAAACTGAGCCAAGGGGACCCAGAGGTCACAGTTTTTTCTGTAACTATAATTTCTTTCCCTCTTTTTCTCTTTTGTACTCACTATCCCAAGTGTTCTTCTTCAGAAAGCCTCTTCTCTGTAAAACACATGTAATTTTTATGACCCATGGAATCACTGCACTCCAGCACCAGTCTGACTCCCTGGGTCCTTCTCTATTTTGTGATGGAGGTTTGTATGGCTGCACAAAATGTAACCTCCAAAGTCACTGTGGGATGGCCCTGAAAGGAGATTTTTGCTGCAAGTGAAAGGTTTGCCCCTGTGTTTTATTCACCTGTGCAGCACCTGCAGCAAGGGAGGTGCTCCCACTGCAGCCATCCCTGTGCTGAGCTTAGGACCTTTACTTTAGGACCAAAGCTGGGCCTAAACTCATGGCAGCAGCACAAGGTGCAGGCTGCTGGGTATTTCCACAAAGCCTAAATCTCATTTAAAGTGTCTGCTTCAGCCACACTTGCTGCTGCAAAGGAGGGATGCCTAACTGGATAGTTTCTGCCTCCAAAATTCATGCAAGCTTCATGTAAACCTGCACAGATTTGTTTGAAACTCCAATTTAAAAAAAAAAAAATAGCTCATTTTTGGAATGGTCAGTAGACAGTCAGAGTTTAAGGCACTCTCAAACATCAGCAGTTCAGGAGTCAAATGCATGTGAACAGACAGAAGGGTTACACGCTGCTTATCTCTGTCCAGGGAAATTCCACAGACAAATGCAAGGATGTTCTAGTTAACAGAACACCGATTTTTTTCCCCCAGCTCTGAATAAATCTGGTCTCTCTCTCAGATCAGTCAGGCCTGCTGAATAACTTTGGGAAACAAACAACACGTGATATTCCATATCTGATTTTTCCCTCTTTAAAGCAGAATGATGCATCCATAAATGCTGAGATATAAAAAGGAGACTGCAAACCTGGCCAGACAACTACTTCACTATTCTGCCATGGGTAATATGTTCAAAATTCCTAATGTTTCCTGCCAATACACAGCAGCAGTTACCACTCACTCTGAAAACGAGTTTCCCAAAAACAAACCATGAAAACACAGATCTGGAAGGAGCATGGACAAAGTTACCCTTGTGCATTTTCAGTTTCCAGCAGTGTTTCACTCCAACACAGGGAGTTTTGTCTTTAGCTTCATGCTACAAAATGCAACAGTGGGGATTAAGCTGATGATTAAATTAATACCCCCACCTCTAAGCTGTTCTTTACTATTCATTCATCATAATCTAAACAACCGGAGAATAAACATCTAAACCAGAATGTGAAATAAGGAGGTGCATTGGATTGGATTGCAGAGCACTGACTCTACTGAAAAAAAAAATTATTACAAGGAAATAACCAAGTGTGTCTCTTTTTAATTTAAACATCTCAGCAAGCTCAGCAAGCAGAACATGTAACAAGAACTAAAGACAAATTTATTTCATCATAAAAGCACCTGCCACTGTTGTGCCAACCTGCTTGCCATGAGGAGCACAAGCACACAGAGAAAGTTGTCAGTGGAGTGTAAAACAGCGGTTGTCAGACCTTGAAAATATATTATGCCCATTTGAAGCACTGCTTGAAGGCGTATAACCAGAGCAGCAGCTTCACTTGTATTTACAACACACAGATCACAAATGTACAAGATGTATTTCCATGAACAGGCCTTACAAAAGTACCTTTAGTGCAGTAAAATAGCTCTGGTTCGTTAGTCAAGCAGGTTTTTTAAAGCCTTTCCTTTTTCATTTAAAAGCAAGGAAGCTCCTTAGTCTAGCAAAAGGTTCATTCCAGGGAACAGCCTCTGAAACAGATTATAGCAAAGGCTTTCCCAACACCTGTTGGTGAACAATCAGTTGTACAGAAAGCACAGGAAGAATGATTTGTCATTTGTCAGATCTTTCCCACATCTGATTACACTGAAGTAATAGCTAACTAAAAAAAAAAACCCTTCTCCTCTCTCCAGGTCCTTCCTTTGCAGGGCTATTATTATTTCTGTATTATTTTATGATTTTCATAAATGTTAATGTTTTAAGGGATGCTGGAATTGCTGGGCAAAGCAGACACTGGCCAGAGCAGTTTTTTCTTCCCAACCTATTGGGATGTCATTCCACAAAGGCAGGTTTGCAGTGCTTCTGCCACACAGCGTTCAGAGGAGGAACAGAGCCACTTCTTGCTCCCTATTTACCTTCATCCTTAGTTAAAACCATGCAGAGCAAAGAAATTTCACACATTTAAGTAGTTTTTAAAATCCTAAAAATATTTTAAACATCGAACTTTATCTTTCCCACTGATAGCAATGGCTTTGAGGAGGGCAAACTTTGGCACTGCCAGGGTGATGCTGTCAATGCTGGTGCCAGGAAGAGTGAAAACCTCCAGTGCAACGTTGTTCAGACACGCTGTCAGCAAATGGAGGAGGAGAAGGGAGGCAAAAAATCCCCCAACAAACCCTTAAACTCTTCTCAAGCCTCCCCACTCATCACCTCTTATGAAATCGTATTGATTTTAGAGAAGCTGGGTTTCATTTCCCTTCTAAACCAACTCTAATTGAATTACTTACATTTCAGGGACGTAAAAAAAAAAGCCAAGAATTTTGATCAACCAAAACATGACTGGCCAAAATCAGCTTTTCTCTCTGTATTTTGAATTTGTCCATCCCATTCTGTAACATTTCCTCACTAGGTTGTGTCTGGCCTAGCAGCCAGTCATACTCACAGAATCGGATGTCACTGGAGGTAAAACACACTGCTGTGTTTCCATGAAATTACAAGGAAGGGCTGATTCCCTGTCCTGTCTATAACATTCATTTCTCACATGAAAGCACCAAAATCTGCGTGATTTGAGTTCTGCACTATTTTTTAAAGCACTTTTGTTACAGAGTGGGCTCCACAACACAGGCAGAGACAATAATTCAGTGAAAAGGACCAGAACCCAAGGTCGTGGGGCTACACAAGCACCCTCAGCAGAACATCTTAGATTTTTATGCCTGGCTGTTTAAACTGTATAATTCATTCCTGTCCACAGCAATAGCAGGAGCAGCCTTACACTCCAGGCATAATTAATCACCTGGTATGTGGGAAGATCGTCACCTTTCCAAGAAGCAGTCTCCTGAAAACCCTGGGCAAGTTTGGGAGCACATCACCAGCTGGCATCAAGTGCTGTAACTACAGCAGCTTTGTGGTAATTGCACTGTTCTCTACTAACTGGGGATCTTCCTCACAGTTTAAGGTACATCCACATGGATCGATATAACTGGTGTCACCACTGTGGATAATTAATGATTCTGAGCAGCTGCAGGGCCTTGGGTCTATGATATGGACAAATAGGGAAAAGGGAAGGCTGGATGTGCATGTGGATTTTAAAAAAGCCTTCAAAAATTGTTAAATGCTGTGCTGGGGACAGGTTTTGGTGGCAGTGGGGCAGGGATGGCTTCTGTGAGAAGCTGTAAAAGCTCCCCCTGTATCTGGCAGAGACAACCCCTGGAGGCTCCAGGACAGACCCCGCGCTGGCCAAGGCCGAGCTGGTCAGGAATGATAGAGACATCTCTGATAACAGATTTGACAAAGACAAAAAAGCCATTGCACAGGTGTTATTTCAGCAAAGAGGAGTGAGAATAGGGGAGGGGAACAGCCCGGCACACACCCAGGTCAGGGCAGGAGGGGCAGGAGCTGCTCCAGGTGCCGGAGCTGAGATTCCCCGTGGGGCAGCCCAGGGTGAGGCAGCTGTGCCCCTGAGCCCATGGAGGGCACAGGGATGCACAGATCCACCTGCAGCCCCTGGAGGATCCCACACCAGAGCAGGGGGATGCTCAAAACAGGGCTGTGAACCTGAGGGAAACCTGTGCTGGAGCAGGGTCCTGGCAGGGATGTGCAGACCTGGGGAGAGGGGAGCCCCTGCCTGAGCAGGTTTCCTGGCAGGACTTGTGAGGCACGCACACAGGAGCAGCCTGTCCTTGAAGGACTGCACCCCATGGAAGAGTGGCCCACGTTACAGGCACTCTTGGGCAGCTGTTGCCCACAAAATGGACTCACACTGGAGAAGGTCACGGAGAACTGTCTCCCGTGGGAATAACCCCATGCTGGAGCAGGGTGTACCTGAAAGCACTGCACACTGTGGAAGAATGACCCACACTGGAGAGGGTCACGGAGAACTGTCTCCCGTGGGAATAACCCCACGCTGGAGCAGGGGCAGGACTCCTCTCCCTGAGCAGCAGCAGGAACAACCTGGGATGCCCTGACCATAACCCCATTCCCCATCTCCCTGTGCTGCTGAGGGGAGGAGATAGAGCTGGGAAGGAGGGAGGGGTGGGATAAGGTGTTTTCAAGATTACTTTGTATCTCGTTATCCTGCTCTGGTTTTCGTAGCAATAAATGCAGTTGATATCCCCAAACTGAATCTGTTTTGTCCATGATGGTGTTTGTTGGGTGACCTGTCCCAGTTCTTCTCCCAGCCCATGAACATTTGTTATGTTTTCTCTCCCCTGTGCAGTTGCAGAAGGCAGTGATGGAGCAGCTCTGGTGGGTGCCTGGCATCAGCCAGGGCCACCCACTGCAAATGCAGAGATTCTTCTCTTGGCTCAGGAGCTCTCTGTCCCTAAAACCCTTGAAGCACGAAAGCACCCCTGGAAAAGCGTCACCAAACGTTTGGTCTGTTCTCATACTCATGTCTTTGAGCTGTTGGTGGGAAATGACCTGAGGCTCTATGAAAGCCTTTTGAACTCAAGCCTTTAAAGCCATCCTGGAGTCCTATCATGCTTCCATCCAAAATAAGAGAATTTTGAGGCTTTTTATCACAACGAAAAATTACTTATTTCTTTAAGAATTTCACTTGAACATATGCTAAAGTGCTGCTTTGATATGGGCTGCCCAATAACAGCGTTTTTCCTTACCATAGATGTAGGAAACTCCAACAAGCTCGAAGATGGCGATGATAACCAGAGAGTAGGAGGCTGCGTAAGTGTCCACAAGCTGTAACATATACATTCCACCCTAGGGAAAGAAGGATGAAAGGTCACTCGTGGCATTGAGGCAGGCAGATGGAGAGGAACAGGAGCCAGGGAAGCATCCAGACATTGGCTGGACACAGGCTCAGGCTGCACTGCAGTTTCTTCCTTCTGGCTGAGGCAATATCTGATCCAGCAAGAAAAAGGCAGAGGGTGCACCTGATTCTGGTGGCTGAGACATCTTGGGAAGACTTTGAATTCAGTCCTTTAAGACTGAGCTGTGATCAGACCTTCCACCTGCAGTGTCTCAAACCACATAATGCTATGTCAAAGCCAAAATCACCACCGACAGCAGAACTACCATGGTAATGAGTCCAGGCCATGTGTTTGGAAAGGATTTACTATCCCATCTTCATGATGGAGTTAAGCAGCATAATTCAGGTGAATAAAGGGCTGGATCTATCCAGGGCTTTAGAACAACAAAGCTGGGCTGAGAGTGATAAGGTAAGGGGGACGAAAAGAAAGAAAAAAGGGGGGAAAGGGTGGATAAAAAATTACTAAAATACATTGTGCATCTCATCTTGAAATGGCTGAGAGTTTATAATGCTGGAGGTATTAGTGAAGCAAAGACACTGAAGATGATCAGTAGTAGATGGGAGTTCCAGTGTTAACGCCACAGTTTGCCAAGCCTGTCAGTGTAAATCTAATCTCAGAGGAACAGCACGCAGAGCAGGTGTGCAGGTTTGTATGACATTCAAAGCTGGGGGTTTTCTCCTTAATTCATGGGATGGAAACCTTAAAGATTATTTCCTTCCACCCCTCTGCCGTGGACAGGGACACTTCCCACTGGACCAGGTTGCCCAGAGCCCTGTTCAGCCTGGCCTTGGGCACTGTCAGGGATCCAGGGGCAGCCACAGCTTCTCTGGGCAGCCCTCACCTCCCTCACAGGGAGGAATTTCTCCCTAATACCCAATCTAACCCTGCCCTCTGCCAGTGCGGGTTGAATACTTAATTTATATTACTATTTTGGAGACATTTGGCCGGAGAAAGTTTTAAAGGCGTGATTCTCAGAAAGATTTGAACAGCAAAGTCTTTTGAAAGTGTATCTGTCAGAGCACCCATTAGAAAGAAAATAAGGCTTTCGGTCACACCCTGTGCCACCCGCGGCAGGATTCGGTGAAAGCTCCTGCAGCTTGTGCGGGAGGAGAACGGCCACCAGAGGGGGACAGGGGACAGCCAGCGGAGCTCAGAGACAGCGACATTACCTGAGTGATCATAGGAAATCCCATGATGAAGAAGGACACGCAGCAGCCGAGGGTGAACAGCGCCTTGTGCGTGCGCAGGTATTTGGGGAACTCATCTGACACCGAGGTCACGATGGTCTCGATGGTGGCGAACTGAAAGGCAAAAACAAAGGGTTCATTTCAGTGCTCACCAAGTGGTCCGACTGGATAGAAAACAAGTTGAGAGAGCATTTTGAATCCTAGATGTTAAATGCTCAGATGGCAGCCCCAAAGCTCTGCAGAAATGATTTCAGCATTGATGGTCTTACTTCATTCCTCTTTGTTCATGGCTCACTGCCCCCAGGGGAAGTAGCAATTAATTGCGTGGTCCTCCAAACAAACAAATAGGACAATCAAAGGTAAAAGAATGGGACGCAAAAGCAGTTTACCATCGTGTCTAATCCAAGAGTTAGAAGCATCAAAAAGAATATTATAGCCCAGAAGGGTGAGAGGGGCAACCTGGTTAAGGCTTCCGGGTAAACCACGAAAGCAATCCCTGGACCTAGAAAAAAGAAAAATAAAGATTCAATCTTTCTCATTTACAGAAGGACTTGAACATTACAGAGTTTAGCCTTACCTGATTAATTTCTATTTACACTGTAAGTTTCAAATCACTTCTTTGCTCCAGCTTTCCAAGCAGAATACGTATTCAACCAGTATACCAACACACTGATCCAAATTTTTTAAAAAAAATTAGCAAAAATTGTATACTGCAGCTATGTTTCTGTCCTGCTCTGAGATCAAACTCCTGCCACTTCCCTGCCGATTAGCACCCCATGGCAAACACCCACACCTCAGCGCTGCGAGGACGAATGGAAATGCAAATGCTCTTCTTCAACTCATTGCCACTCTGTAAAATGAGGAGAGAATATAAAAGATGCCCAGACCTGATGCCAGACAGAAAGTAGTAACTACTGTGATTCTAAAAAAATCCACAAGAAAACCTGAAATGATGCAGAGCACAAGAAATAAGGAGATGGAATCTTTTGAAGCCTAAATCAGGAATTTTCTGTTGGTTTTGTTGCTTGGTTTTTTGGTTTGTTTTTTTTTCTTTAATTTCTATTGATCGTAAAGAAAAAGTATTTTTATAAGTGCTTAGATTTGCCTGAAGCAGAGGCTGCGGGGCTGTGGTGGCAGCAGGTGGCACTGATGGCACCTCTTCTCCCCTTATCCAGCTCCAGGGATGCCCGCTCCGAGCGCCCTGCCAGGGGAGGCACAAACGGGAGCCCAGCTGCGCTCCTGCCGAGAGAAAGGGCTCCCCCTCGCTCTGCCCTGGACATTGATCCTTCAGATCATTGTATCCCAGCTCCTCCAGCTGCGCTTCTCTTCAAGGGAGAGCTGCTGCTTGCTCAGGTACTGAGAAAATACAGCTCCAGCAGCATAAAAATCACCTCCTTGGGCAGCTCCTAGAGTGCTCAGGGTTCCTTCTGAACAAAAGGCAAATACAATGGTTAAAACACAGGTAAAAATCAACCCAAAACAAACTCTGTACGTGACTCAGGAAGTGCTGCTGCCTTTAAAACGTGCTGCAAAAAAATTACTTTTTGCATGTAGAATCACTATTGTATATACAAACACCTCTTCAATCTCTTGATTAAAGATTTCTTCTTGACTGCTGGAGATAAGGGCTCTGCTTGCACTCACTGCCTGCATATGGAAGTTTAATAAAGTCTCAGGATAATGAGTTCCCGTTAATGACACTTCTAGGAAAAGTTAAATTACAGAGCAGGGAACTGCACACGTGTCCATGCCAGCCCCTGAGAACTCTCCTGGGTAACACATGCCTGGCAGCGTCCACCCACAGGGAGGCTGGCTCCACTCCTTCCACCTTCCAGCATTTGGTGGATATGAACTCTTTAAAAAGTGTATTAAAGCCAGGAAAACTCCAAATACTTTATATGTCTTGAAAGGTAAAACGACCTTGAACTTTCATTTTAAAGTACTAACATTTTTCAACTACACTGTCCTTAATCAGAGAGTAGAACAAAAAGACATGGTCTTTCCCTCCATGCTTTATTTGTTCATCAGGTAGATGAGCTTTTCCCGAAAAGAAGATTCTAAATGAAAATGCATACTATGTTTTTCAGATTGATATTTTAGGAGGAAAAAATAAAGGAAAAAACTCAAAAAAAAAAAAAAGTTCTTATTGCCATTAACATTTTTCATTCAAGGTTTTGAAAACTTGAAGGGAGATGATGTTTCATCATCATTTTGTCTTTTTTCTCCTTCACTGCGAAAAGTAATACAACCTTAGAATTTTAAAAAAATCAGGCAATGACAAGAGCTGGTGCTTTTCACCACTTCTTGAGTCTGCTTTTTAACTGTGGTTATTCAATGCTCTGCCTCGGTCCACAACTATCCTTAATCTTCACTCTCTTCCTATTGCAAATTCCTCTTCTTTTACTTCACCAAGTTTTGATTCCCCCTGCCATGGAGAGCAGCAAAGCCTCGCCCTTGTGCAATAGTTTTCATGGTCTGAAGAGGCTCTTCCAAATGCACTCACAGCTGTTTCCACATCCCCTGGAAGCGCTGGGAGCAGAGAGCTCCAGCCTGGGACTGGCTGCTCACTCCAAGAGCACCAGCAAGCGCTCGGCAGAAAAGGGGGTTTGACCTCCTGTGCTGAGCATTTCAGCATCTCCAGAGAGCTCCACCAGCTGAGCCCAGCGTTCCCTCCCCATCCTGGACAGCCGTGTCTCTCAGCTCGCCTCTCTCCATCTCTTGGGAGCTTCCACTGCAGCTCCACTCCAGCACAGCTTCTTCGGCTCTAACGCCTCACAGATGATTTTGGAGAGCTCAGTGTGGTTTAGATTTTGGGGCTGCTTTTGTTGTTTGTTCCAGAATGGAGGTAAAGTCACAAATAAAAATACTAATGCAAACATGATTCCTGAAAGCTCCTGCAGCTCCCTGACAGGAGGGTGCAGCCAAGAGAGGTTCAGGCTCTGCTCCCGGGCAACAAGTGACAGGACAAGAGGACACGGCCTCAAGCTGCACCGGAGGAGGCTCAGGCTGGAGTCAGGAAGAATTTCATCACTGAAAGGTGGTTAAACATTGGAATGGGCTGCCCAGGAGCGTGGTGAAGTCCTCAGCCCTGGAGCTGCTCAAGAAAAGCCGGGCACTTAGAGCTGTGGTTTAGTTGGCACAGTGGTGCTCGGCTCCACCAGTGAAGACCTTTCAGATCCCCCCTCACCACCTCCTCTCCTCTCTAACCACGATGTTCCAATCAGCTCTTCAGAAATGTTTCACTTCTCTTTGCTCCCCACAGCTCAGAAGCACAATCCATCCCTCACATCAGATTTCTCCCACCCTCCACCACCAGAGATAACTTTCACCTTGAAGAGGATCTGACAAACAGCAGCAGAGGCCGACGAGAAAGTCAATAATGCCTTGGACTGCATGAAGGGGCCATGCCACCCTATCCTCCATCAGTCATTTACACCAAGAGTTAAAATGAGCCTCAACTTCCTTCCTTCTCTTACCCAACATGAGATTAAGAGGCTTTAACTAAACTCTTCACTTCCCAGGGTACCTTGTCCTGTACAGAAATGCCTCCAAGTGGTTGACTACCCCACACAGGTTTGCAGCCATCATTCCCACCTCCGATATCAACGTCAGCATTAATAACTGAGCTGGAAGTGCCTCCCTGAGGAATGGGATGCCGGCGAGCCCTACCTTGGTCTGCCACGGCTTCGATGTTCACTTTGAGTTCGTTGGCCATGAAGCCGATAACTGAGAAGATGACAAAGCCTGCGAAGATGCTCGTGGCACTGTTGGTGCACGTGACTATCAGTGTGTCCCTGCAAAGGAAACACAAGGAGCTCGTTGGGACACTCACAGGGAAGGTTTGGGGTACACATTTCTGGGGTCTCTCAGGAGCACACACCCCTTGTGGGCACGCTGGCGGAGGCACACTTTGATACTCATCAGGTGCATTGATCTGATCAGAGAGCACAGAAGCCTCCACAGCACCACCAGGAATGAGCTGTGCCAGCTCCCATCACCCATGTGCCAGGCAGGAAGAGCAGAGCCATGCAGGAGGGCAAGCACCTCTGCTCCTGGCCTCTCTGGAGAAGGCAGTCGTGCTGAAGTGATTTGTAATTTTTCTGTGTTTTTAACTCTTTGCCTCATGAGGCCACCTGCTCTCTGTATGAGCTATGGACTCCCCACTGCTGTCCAGGTGAGAGGATTGGTGTCTGTGTCCTTCTCGTGCTCCTACACAAAATGCCAGGGTTGAGCTCGCTGTACCTTGCAGACTCACTCAGTACCTTCCCAGCTGGAGAGGGAGGATTCCCTGGGACATTTCTCCATTGGTGTTATTGCCAAGGGAATCTTGAGGAATCTGCAGCTGAGCATCTTGCTATGCTGGAAATGTCAAGACTTGTGACTTGACAGGAAACCAGCCCTCAAGACCCCCATCCTTAGCTGTTACATTCTTGACAGGCCTTTTTTTAAAATATGTGTGTCCAGAGAACTTCCCCATCAACGATTGCAACAAACAGATCACTCCCTTTAAATGGTTGGGGGTTTTATGTTGGCTAGAATTGTTTATTCCTACTGCTATTTGTTTGTCAGGAACAGAATGAAATAGCTGAAAAGCTGTCAAAGAACCTCACTGAGCTGACAAACTCCTAGAGTTTCCAACAGAGCATCTCTTAACAGGAATGATTTTGTTAATTCTTTGGGTCTACAGAAAAAAAAGGACAATGTGCTGTTTGGAATCATCATGTGTTAATCTTCTTCCAAAACCTAGATAGGTTTGAAATATTTTAGGTATTCATTATGAAGTCAATTTATGTAAATTTGCTGCAATTATAGACTTTTAACTAAGTTTAAAATGAATGTGTAACTGCAAAGTACAATTGCAGTATTAAGGTGTAATGAATATAGAAATTGAAAGAGAAAATAGTCATGCTTCATTTCAGTATTCAAGGCTGTGTTGTAAAATTAAAAATATTAGAAGTAACTAAGCTTTTCTAATGACTTCTACTTTAGTCTCCCATATCCCTCCCTAACACAGGTAAAGCATGTATTTGGTATTAGAACTGTGAGGTTTTTATACTTCATTACCATGGATTCCCTTCAAAATTTTCATTAACATCTTCCAAACTCCACAAAACATTTTTAAATTAATGCAGAAAGGTAGCATGATCCTTCTGCCATTTTTCCCCCCGATATTCTGATTGTAATCATTCATCCAAAAAAAAAAAAAATCACAGCCCAGGAACAGCATTTTCAAAAATAGGACCCAAAGGATAGCTGGGTGGGAGTTACTGTATGCTACACTATTACTTTTCATCCATATTTTGGGATGATTGTATTAAACTACTTTTGAGCACTGGTAAAAATGGTTTTGAAATTCCTTTTTAATATCCTAACCCATGTTTCTTTTTAAAGTAAAGTGTTTTGTATTCTCTACTTAGAAGTCGTGGGATGTGGCAGTGAAAGTCCCAAGGAGGGGGTGTTTTGAAGTCTTCATCTGGGAAAGTTTCTGAGCATCTCTTGGGGGAGTGAGTCCCCGTGCGTGCTGCTGGCTGTCCTGATCAGCGCCTCTGGCTCTGCAGGAATTGGCAAAGATTTGCTTCAGGCTGCCTTTAAAGGCTGTAAAACCGCAGGGGAGCACTCCGCTAATGCCACTTGCTCTCCTTTTCTCCACCTGCAGACGTTTATACTACAAAACTCTAAAAATTATACACTGACGGTTTTCCTTGTAAAAATATGGCTTTCAGTGATTTCCAATAAAAGTGCTTTCAAATTTTGCAGCGTGAAATAACTTTGTACATGTAAAACCACGGAGAGGAGAGGAGAGGAGAGGAGAGGAGAGGAGAGGAGAGGAACACAAGATAAAAAAGACAGGAGAAAAAGACAAGAGGTGAGGGTGTTACAAACCAGATTTCTGCAAGATGAGGGACAATTGGTTTTGGACAAACCTGTTGAATAGAACAGATGTATTTCACTCTTACACACCTGTAGCAGTTATTGTGGAATTTGTTGTATGAAGAGAGGGTAATTAGACCTCCCCATGCTGCAGATAAGGAGAAGAAAATCTGAGTGGCAGCATCCTTCCAAACCTAAGTAGGAAAGGAAATAGCATCAGCTTCAGGAAAGAGTGTTAGGAAGTTCAGAGACACTATTAAATATTACTATGAGGGGATTAACACTTAATTACTTGAAATGAACTTAAGACCAATGGATGTCAATAGAATATCTAAAAGCAAAATCCTGCCATGAAATACGTCAGGCCCGTTTGACAGGGAGCACTGTTCTTTTGAGCCCCTAAAAGGACAATATAAACCTTGCTGTGTATGGAAGACACAAATCTAAAAACTGCATTGTTTGATACACAGAAGTTCAAATGCATTCAGAAACAAAAAATACCAAACAAGAGGGGAAATCTGCATCAGATACTGATGTTTTACCTGCCAGTGACCCTAAATAATACTTTACCCACATAAGATGCAGAGCGTTTCCCCAGGAGACAACAGGGCCTCTGCACGTGGGAAACGCCTGCAGCAGAGCCCAAGAGATCTGGCTGATTGATTCACCCCGGGAGCTGCGAGTGCAGCAGCACACCCACCATGGCATCGATCAGCTTCTCCCACTTGGGGGTGATGAAGTACCAGATCCCGTCTCCAGCTCCGGGCAGGGTCACTCCTCTGATGAGCAGGATGATGAGGACCACGTAGGGGAAGGTGGCTGTGAAGTACACGACCTGCACAGAGCAGAGCAGCATTACTGAGAGGGCTCGCTGGGATAAGGAGCGAGGAGGGGAAGGTGTCAGTGCCGCACTACTGCAAAGAAGGCAATTCTCAGGCTCAGAGACAACAGGGGATCAGCCAAGAAAACAGCAGGGTTATTTCCCTGGAAATGTGAAATTTTACAGCTCTTCTTGCTGCTGGAAAGGGGAATAACATCAACAACAACAGAGGTAAGAGGTGGGATCCTAGACAGAGAAAGGAAGAGGGTTCCTCTCTCTGTCTGGAGTGGAAAAACAGGAATTTACAGCTAAAGGAAAGCATCACTTTTGATCGTGGCCCAGAGTGAACTATCATATTCAATAGAAATGAAATGAGAAGTGCCATTCAGTAACACTTTCATTTCTGTAGTTTTCTTCTATATTTTTCTGTATTTAACTAAAAAAAAAAAAAAAAAAAAAAACAAAAAACCTAAAGAGTTTTTATTACTCTTTGTGCCTCCCAATAATTACATATCACCATGATGATAATTATGGTCCAAATTCAAAAAAAGGAAGGTCCGTGAAATTATCTAGACAGACCTAATCATCATGATGGCTAAATGCACAACAGTGGTTGTGTGTTTAATGGTTTAATAATTCTCTAGAACACAGCTCTCTCTGTGGTCAAGTAAAATGGTTGGATTATGGTCAGTTAAGCTTTACATTCAACACAAAATCATTTCAAGTATTTTTCACATTAACATCTGGCTCTTAAACAAAACAGAATCATACCAGAGCCTGTTGTGGAATTGTATCATAGGATGGGTTGGGTCACCTGATAGATCATCTCATTCCAGCCCCTGCCATGAGCAGGGACACCTTCCACTGTCCCAGGCTGCTCCAAACCCAGCCCAGGCTGGCCCTGGACACTGCCAGGGATCCAGGGGCAGCCACAGCTGCTCTGGGCACCCTGTGCCAGGGCCTCAGCACCCTCACAGAGAAGACTTTCCTCCTAATATCTAATGCAAACCCTCCCTGTGTCAGCTTGAAACCATTTCTCCTTGTCCTGTCAGTCCATGTCCTTGTCCCCAGTCCCTCTCCAGCTCTCCTGTGGCCCCTTCAGGCAGTGGAAGGTGCTGGAAGGTCTCCTGGGACCCTTCTCTTCCCCAGGCTGGGCTGCCCCAGCTCTCCCAGCCTGGCTGCACAGAAGAGGGGCTCCAGCCCTGGAGCAGCTCCGTGGCCTCCCCCGGTCTCTCCCCAGGGATCTGTGTCCTTCTCATGGAGTGGGCTCCAGAGCTGGACTCAGGACTCCAGGTGGCTTCTCACCGGAGCAGAGGGGCACAATCACCTCCCTCAGCCTGAGCTGAGGTGACTTTTGAAGCTGCTTTTCTAACTTTTCCTGATGTTTCAAGAGCTGTCTCAACAAGTTGCCCTGATGGATTTCTGTACAGCCAGTACACTGAACCAATCTCTCCATAAATCCAGGATTTCTAATCCCAAGGAGTCCATGCTTTTCTCTCTGACACCAGAGTCAGTATTTTTCTTGGCCACTAAGAGTCTCTGAGGGAAATATCCATTGCCATATCCAAACCCACATTATTATGCAGCCTCTTGCCTTTCATGAAATATTTTTTTCCAATCCCACTAAGGTAAGGGGGAAAAAACATCTCAAGTTTCCCCTGGCACTCTGAGTCCCTGGATTTTCTGTTACCTGCCAAGTGACCTCCCCACTGATGGAGTCAGCCTCTAGGAGCAAAGGGATGGCTTGGAACTGGAACTCTGTGACAGTTCTGGAGAATTCCTGTCTTCCTTTCCACTACCTTTAGCCCAGGAAATACACAGCCCTTTTGCTCCCACACACACTCTGAGCTTTTGTAAAGTTCAGTTCTGATTTTAAAATATGTTCCTTAACATCTCAATTTATATCACAATTTCCAGGATTCCAGTGAAATGTGAGATGATTGCAGAATTTTGATGAACACCACACAGAATAGGGAAGGCTGGAAAGTACCATTTTTGCCATCCCACCGCTGAGTGCAGCGTAAGAGCTCATTTCAAATTTATTGAAGGTTAGAGAAAAAAGGTTGAACAAAAATTGTTTCTGTTTTGGCTAGAAAGGAAAACACGGACAGGAAAAAGGCATTTCAATTAATACTTAGTAATTTACTGAAAATATTGTCAGTAATTCACAGCCTTAAACGAGTGTGAGTCCCTAAAAAGAGCGCCCTGCTTTCCTGTGGGTGTACAATCACAAACAGTGCTCTTACTTTTCCTGACGACTTGATTCCTTTAGCAAGGGAGGCATAAACAATCACCCAAGCTAGGAAAAGAGACAGTGCCAAGGGCCATCTAATCTCACCAGGATATTCAATCCCTGCTGAAATCTTCAATACAAAGTACCTAAGAGTAAGGAAAAAAAAGGAAATTAAAAAAATGGAATAAAATAATAATGACAGCAACCACAGGCAGTAATTCAGCGCAAATTCCTTTTTTGTTTTGCTTCAGTGTCCTCAGCAGTTTCTCCAGAAGGTTCCAGTGATTCTCACTATGTATTATTTTATTTATCTGCATTGCAGTAGTAGATAAAACTGCCGGGCATGGGCCAACACCCCAGCTGTGCTAAGCACCACAGGAACGGAAAACAACTAATCCAGCATTTGAATTCAGCTCTCGTCATTCCGAAGCATAAAAAATGAGCATCATTTGCTGCCCTTGCCTACTGTATCTCTGGTTTCCCAAGCAGTGATTTGCTGCCTGTTGCAGTGGATTTTACAGAGAGATTAACATAACTTCTCCAACCAAAGAAAGCTCTTACTTGAAGTATTCTTCACTCCCACTGACAAATGTTTTGTTTCCTTCCCTGGTGAAGTTAACCATGGTTAGGTTTGGATAGGCACTCATACAGAAAGTAGAGTTCTTGATTTGTATTTTGGGGTGGTCGCCAATGATGCAGGAATCTAGGAAGAAATGAGGTGGGGGAACAGAAAAATAAAGTGCAGAGATTTTTTTTTTAATTTCGTTCGGTTGTAAAATGACAAGAATGCATTAGATCACACCGAATTGCTTGAACTTTTGTTCGGGTGCCGACCCTTTTTCCAAAAAGTCGTTTACTGGGTTTACGCTTTCCGTTTTCATGTCACGGTGTGTTTGGGGCAGTTTGCAGAAACGGTTTTTGTTTTTTTCGTTAAAGAGAAGCTTCTCTAAAGACAAATAATTCGTCTTTAGCAGACCCCCAGGCTGCCAGCTATGGTATTTTGTTCTGTGCTTTCTCCCCTCGGTGGGGGGGGGAAAAAAACTGGCTTTTTTTTTTTGCATTTATATTGACAATTCTCATTTATCCTTGGTAAGGAAAAATTTAAATGAAAGTAGAGGGAAGCGCCCGTGGGATGCAGATCACTTCAAAGGGGCTTGCGAAGAGACTGTTCCCAGTGCTGGGAGCCTCTCCCGGCCACGGTCATCCGCAGTCTCCTGTGGCATCTCCCAGGGGCGCAGCTGAGCTGCGGAAAGCTCTGGAAAACCACCGCGGCCACAAATTAAAAATTAAAAAAAAAAAAAGAAAACTAAAATGAAAAAAAAGAGTATGAGCATGCCCCAACTTACCTAGCAAAAGTTTGTTTTTATCTTTGCAGTCGGGCGTGTTCCAGGGGTTGTTACAGGACGCCCAGGGGAGCACGGGGACAAAGGAGGCGAAAAGGTAGAAGAGCGTGTAGCAGAGGATGATGTTGTAATAAATGGCTATCAGGACGGAGATGATCAGCATGGCGATGCCGCAGCCTGCGGACACACAGGGACGGGGCAGGAAAAGCCATCAATCCCACTCAATCCCATCCATCCCATGAACCCCGGGGGCGGCGGGAGCAGCGGGCCCGGCGGCTGCAAAGCATCGGCTTCCTCTGGCCCAGGGACAGGGACGGGGACAATGCCGGGGCCGGGGCCGGGGCCGGGGCCAGCCCCGCGCAGGCTGCCCCGCGGAGCGCCCGGGACATGCGGCTGAAGCCATGCGAGAGCCGGAGGGCAGGACATGCTCCCCAAAACCGGGCCGGCGCCTGCTCCGCTCACCTTGCAGGGCGGGGATGGCTTTCCAGACCGACACGGGGCCCTGACTAGCAAACTGCCCCAGAGACACTTCCAGGAAGAAAATGGGGATCCCAGCTAGAGCCAACATCATCAAATAGGGGATGAGAAACGCACCTTGGGGGGCGGGGGGGAGAGAAGAGAGAGCAACCTGAATCACCCCGTGGTACTGGGGACAACTTCGTCAAGACATTTTGCTATTAAAATGTTTCAGTTTGTTACCGACTCCCGATGCCGCCTCGACGGGGCAGGAGGAAGGGGTAGGGGGGAAGGTGGGTGGCAGTTTTCTACATTTCCAGCCTTTGCTACAGACATTAAATACTCATTATTGCTAAAAGAGTGTTTAACACCTCCCGCTTAGAAGTTTTTACTTGTAAAATGAAAAGGAAAAAGAAAAGCTCACAATTTAAAAAAAAAAAAATCTCTAAAATCGCCTCTTCCCTCCCAGAAAACGGCTCTTAGGGGCTCTACACAACTGTTTTCGGTGGTCACAGCAGCACTACCCTCTGCTGAGAGCCCTTTCGAAGAGGAAAGGGGCTTACAGCTGCACGGGTTGGAATCCAGCAACATGCACCGGGTCTCCGTTCCAGTGAGAGCCGCTGGGAGGAGAACCCTGCAAATAAACTTCTTCTTCTCCCCTTTTTGAACTATTAACGGCATAGCCCCTCTCCCAGCTCCTCCTCTCCTCTCTTCAGCCCATCGACATTCACGCTGGTTCAAACGATTATTGTTCAATCGGATCGTGGAGAGATTTAAGACAATTTCCCCAAACCTCACGAATTACCGGGATGTGCCGGGTCGGGATCAAACGTCCTCTTGTCCCCATCCCGGCTCTAAAGTCCCTCCTCTTTCCCCATCCCACCGATTGCGGATTCGGACCCGATTGTGTGTGAATGAGGCGAGGAGGGTTCCGGAGCCCTGCCTCTGTGACCAACACGCCTCTTCATTTTCCTCCCTCTCCGGCCAGCGCCAATTGCAGGTGTTTTTAAGGAAAACGCTGCCTTTTAAGGAAATCTCGTCAGGGCTTTCCTGCTTTCAGAGGTGATCATCAAAAAAAAAAAAATCCACAAAAAAAACAAAGCAAAACAAAACAAAACAAACAAAAAAAAACCCGAAAAAAAATCACAAAAAAACCAAGCCCCTCCAAAACCCACACAAACAAACAAAAAACCCCAACCCAGGCAGATGTTTCACCAAGTGTCTGACGGTCTGAAGCTGCCCCCGCACCTCGGCTCCGCCCGGGGCTGGCTGCCCGGCCACAGGAAGCCGCCGGCCCCCGCTTCCCTCGTGTTTCTCCCCGCCAGAAAGGCAGGGAGCGGCCCGGACCCGTGCGGTACGGCAGTAGAGAGACAGGAAAAAGCCATCATACCTCCCCCATTCTTAAAGGCCAGGTACGGGAACCTCCAGACATTGCCCAGCCCCACTGCATAACCCACCATGGAGAGGATGAAATCCAGCTTGCTGGACCAGTTCCCTCGGGCTTTATTTTCATCCCCCACATCGTCTTCCTAAAAGGAGGGAAAAAAAGGAGGGGGGGAAGAGAGAGAGATGGGAAAGCAGCCACTTCAGCGAGCAAGCACTGCGCTGCTGCTGCCGGCTGCACCGGGAGACCCTCCCGACCCCCTCCCTGCAGCCCCCGCCGCCGCTGCCGGGCGTCTCCTTTATGAAAAAATCCACACGAAAGAGGGGTTTAAACCACGGCCCTCCACAGAGCGCTCGGGGGGTCGCCCGGCTCCCGATCCCCCGCGACAGGGAGCTGCCATCGCCTCCCCCGGGGATGGAAGCCCTCGGGAGCGTCGGGACGGACGGCGGCTCCCAGCACATCCAGGCGAAGGGAAAAGCGCTTTCACCGAGGGAAGAGCGCTTTTACCGAGGGAATGGCCCCCACGGGCCAGGGGAGATGCGGATAGGCAGGAGGACAGGGACAGCTCGGCAGCGGCACCTTCCCGGCCTCGCCCCCGCGGGCGGTATCCCCTCGCGGGGGACATCTCGGGTGGCACCGGGCTGGTTTATTTCGCCCTATTCTTGGTGACAGGGCCCGAGGCACGCAGCCCCCGGGGCTTTGGGCAGGCGGACAAGCCCGAGGAGGGGCAGGACAAGGCACCCCTGACGTGTGAGGCTGGGGACAGGAGCGGAGCTCAGACTGGGAGGTGAAAGGATGCGCGCACCCGCGCATGGCGGGTGGGAGCCGGGGTTCACCTACAGGCACGGCTCGGGAACCGGCCGGGATCCCACAGGATGCTCGTTTGTACGGCTGTTACAGAATTAGCACTCGCCAGCACCACAGCACTGGATCAGAGATCCTCTCTCCCCTTCTTCCTTCCCTCGACCCCGCCGCACAGCCCCATCCCCGACTCATCTGCGCCTGACTTTACCACTTCGACCCCAAATCGGTGCTGAGTGGCGAAAACCTCCCACGAGCTGAAGCGGGGGAAAGAAAACCTGTGAGGGGACAACTCACCCCCTGCACTCTGCCAGGAAGAACAGAAGTGTTGCCATCTGTGCCCAGCACCACGGTACTCTGGCTCAAGGTCACCCAGGCGCCCTTGGCGTTGTTTTGCTCCAGCGTGCTCTTACCAAGGCTCAGGGTGGCGTCCCCGTCTGTGCTTTGCAAAGCGGGAATTTTGCAGTGCGGGATAGCGGCTTGCCCGGCGATCCCTGCCCCGGCGCTGGGCTTGCAGGGAAAGGTTTCCGCCGATTCCCTCCGGAGGGTGGAGTTGGCTTGCACCGGGGTGCTGCTGAGCTTGCAGATCCCCACTTTGGTCCTCTCGAAATCATTTGGGTTCGCTTCTTCGGAGGGAAGGGTTTTGCTGTCGTTGGAGAGCGACCGGGGAAGCCTGGCCGTGGCGGCGGGGGCTTGCGGAGGGGCGGCTTGCGGCTCATTTTCGGGGCTGATTCTTACAACTCCCGCACCTTCGTTGGGTCCGGCAGCCACCGCTTCGGGATTGTTCACAAGCTGCCTGCTCATATCCCTTTGACTGGCGTAATCCTGAAATGAGAACGTCACATATTTTACCAAAAGAAGAAGAAGAGAAAAAAAGTGTTGGCACTGCGGAGATTCTACGAATATTTGCCCTCGTGCAGGAAACGCATGCGCCAGGAAATCGGGATACAGGAGTCCTGCAGAATTTCGAGGAGGCACGGCTCGCCTGCTCGCCCTCCCAAAGCTGATACTCTGGGGGGGAGGGGGGAGGAAGAGTACNAAAAAAAAAAAAAACCCACCCCCCCAAAGAACCCCCCAAACAACAAACCTCAAACAAAAAACAACACCAGCATCTGCAAACCCGTAATTCAAGTTTAAGTAAGTGTTTCTACAGCACTGCGCCGCCAGACCTCGTTAGATTTCACATCACGACCGTAGGATGCTCCCTTCCCCATCACCACTGTGGAAAGATTCTTTAATTTTACGCCCCATTTCCTTTCTGTCATTCAACAATGCACATCGAGGGTTTTTTTTTAATATATATGAGCAAGAGACAAGCTGCCCTGTAGGCAGCCGGGGATGTTGAAAAACAAGTGAAATAGTGCTGGTGAACATTTCTGAGCTGGCTGCACGCTTCAAAGCCCGTCAGCAAGGCAGTGAAATGGGGAAAAACCCCAAAACATAACCGCACTACCACAGAGGGATTAACGCCACTAACAGTAGCTTTTCCCTATTCTGTTTCTCATGTTTCCGACTCACATAACGCTAAAGATTTTATTTAAGCGTCCCCTAATCATTAGATAGATGACTGACGACATTCCCACACTCGCCTCTGCCTTTCCCTCCAGTTTAAAACTACGATTTAAAATGTATCTTCTTTTTATCCATTAATCGAGCTGCAGGCAAACCCTACCTTTCCCATCAGCTTAATGTTCGCTTTACCGATACACTTTCTGTTCTCAGAGCGTTTCGCAAAACTCCCCGCCACCGTTTCCGCCACAAGTTTTCTGCATACCGCAATCCCGCGTTCCCGGCACCGGGGATAGGATCTGCAAGGGCTCGGTCACTACATGAGTGCATTTTGGGGGTACCACCGCTGTGCCCCGTGCCCGCCTCCCCCGCAGCATACCCCGTCCGCGGGCAGCTCCGCTCCTCCAGCCCTCCTCGGCACCGAGGAGCAGAAATCCGGTACTTACCATGTCTTCAGTAGCCGCAGATCGAGGCGATAGAGGTAAAAGCAGCAGGACAGGCAATTGGCAGAATGGATTTTGCCCAGTTCAGAGCAAAGCTTTCTATACTTCCTTGGGAAAGACTGGGTTTGCGTCAGTGCATAGCAAGGTGCCCTTCGTGTGACATTTTCTTGATAATAAGAGTTTGATAAATCATTACCCTTGGTTTCAGGTTTTAAAGGGACACGGAGCTGGCTGTCACTCACGCGGCAGCGGCGTTGCGCGCTCCCTGTGACTCATGTGGGGGCTGATTGCTGAACCAGAGCCAGCCCGAGCACGGAGGAACTTTCCTGCTGGTAATTCGAGGGAACATGTGGGGAACACGTACTACTGCACCCAAGGCAAGAGAGAGATTGAGAGAAACCTTCCATTTCTGCTCCTCTTCCTCCTCCCTGTTATTGTAGTGCGATCCAGCTCCCTTCTTTTAATCTGCATTTCTGCAGTTCACAGATCAGATGTCGTAATAGCGTGTTTATATACGTTTCCATTTTATATATCCATATGCATGGATATAAAAATGAAAATAGAAAAATTGTCAGATTTCTATCTCTCCGCATACCTATACACGGAGAGAGAAGTTCACTATGTATAAGGTACACAAATACATTTAAATTGTGTCTTTCTTGGTCTCGTTGCACGAAATTGCATTACATGGTCTATTTTTACTGTGCCTCGTGGGGGAAACTCCAATTAAATTTAAACGATACACACAATAAAACAATCTTCTCTTTCATCAAAACTGTCTGAAGAGCAGTTAAAAGGGAGCAAAGATGACTGCAACAGCCCTGAAGTTGCTGGTGTTTTTCCCTCACCCATCAAGACATTTATGTTTGATTATTGGGGGGGAAATTATTCGTCATTAAAAGTCAGGTGTTAACTGAGAATCGTTTTTGCAACGAAATCATTCACACCTGATCACCTCTTATAGGTGTGATTTGCTACTTGATGGGCTTTCTCAAAGATTTGTTGAGCACAAGACAATTCTGTTCACGCCGACCAAAAAAAAAAAAAATTAAAAAAAAAATAAAAAGCGCGTTGGCAAATCGGGATGCTCCCTACGCAACCTTCCCGGCTGTTTGAGCGTCAGAGCCGCTGTTGATCCGCAGAGCCCTGCTGGTGTCAGCTCCTCTGGAGGATGTTTCACACTCGGGCGTCAGCAGAGCGGGGCGTGCGCCGGCCAGGGGAGGGGGCTGAGCTCGGCAGCTCGTCCTTGCTCTCCCGGGCTCCGGGCGCTTGTCCCGGCGGACGGAGGGAATAACAAACCCCCAGCAGCCCGGACGATGCTGCAGAGCCCCCAGCAGCAGCTTTGTTCCCCCGCAGGCAGCCGAGCCGCCCGCAGCGCCCGCTCCCTGAAATTCCCTCCCCAGGGTTATTGACGGCCCCGGGAGCCGCGGGCCAGCAAAGCAGAACGGCGAAAATCGGGTTCGGCCGCAAGGATCCGTCAGTCTCGCAGCTGAAAAACGCTTTTGCCTCCCAGCAGAGCTCCGAGCGCGATTGCAGCACAGCTGCTGCTCGCTTACGGTGTCCCTTGGACACCTCCAGGCACGGGGGTTACCCGTACGGCGGGTCTGTAATCACAATGTGCACACAGAGGTGTTTTACACACGCACACTCTCGCGGGGGTCACCGTGGGTCTGTAATCACAATGTGCACACAGAGGTGTTTTACACACGCACACTCACGGGGGTTTCTGTGGGTGTATAATCACAATGTGCACACAGAGGTGTTTTACACACGCACACTCTCACGGGGGTCACCCGTATCGTGGGTGTACAATCACAATGTGCACACAGAGGTGTTTTACACACGCACCCTTTCACCCGCGCTCTCTGCACATCGTCGCACGTTCCTGTCTTTAATGTCACTCTTGTCCCTCTGTTCTGTCACGCAGAGCAGCAGCCTGGGCTGGCGGGAGGTGTCCCTGCCCAGAGAGTGGAGTGGAACTGGGTGAACTTGAAGATCCCTTCCAAGCCGAGCCATTCTGTGATTCCATGCGCTCTCCGCGGATCTGTCTGGCAATCGAGGGGCGCTCCCAGAGCTGGCTTTGGGAGGGAGGGGGACAAGCTGGGGGTGTTTTGCAGCGTTTCCTTCTCGAGGAGTCCTCCTGCCGCAGAGCGACCTGGGCGTTAGCTCAGCTCTGCTGATGCCCGCTTCACGTTAACGCCTCTAAAGGCAGGGCCCGAATTAAAAGCCACAAGGCAGTAGCCCAAGCGGTATTTTGGCCGGGAAGACCCGTAAACGTCTTCCAGAGTCACTGGGTTGACTTACTTTGTTTTCTCAAAAATCGGAAAACTCGCTCTTGCCGTTCTTTTCCAAGCTGTATTTTTGCTTTCTCCGTCAGCATTGAAACGTGAAATCGAAGTTTCACCCCTGGAAAAAGAAAATCGATCTCCTTTACTATCTGAAAGGGCAAGAGCACCCCTCTCTCCCCTGTACCCCGGGGAAAGCTCTGGGAGCGGCACAGCCGGAGGCTCTCGCTGGGCACCGGAGCCAAGGATCCATTCTTGGCCAAGAGGGAGACCCACGGAGAAACACGGCTCGGTTTTCAAACATTTTCCTTTGTCCCACCCATCCGTGGCCGGCCCTCGGGGCCGAGCAGCCCGGCTCCCTCCCGACCCTGCCCTCTCACACGCGGTTTGGGGCGGAAACACCCGCTTTGCTCCCAGCTCCGAGCTTGGATTTAGGGCTCCAAACCAAACCAAACCAAACCAAACCAAACCAAACCAAACCAAACCAAACCAAACCAAACCAAACCAAACCAAACCAAACCCCTCCAGTGTGGGGGTTTAGCCCTCCAGTTAGCAGCCGTCGGGCTCATTCCAATGATTTTTCTGAGCTCCTTCTCGGCGCCCCTGCCGAACGCCTGTCCCGCAGGCGAGCCACCCTCCCAGCCCACACGGCGTGCCCAGGGATTGAGGAACAGACAGGAAAACCGGTCTGCAGCTCACCCCAAACACCGCCCACCCCTCCCTCTCTCCCTCGGGGGCTCTGGGGAAGTCCCCCACCCTCGAGGCGAGGCTGCCCTGCCCGGAGGGATCCCCGCTTCCTTCCCGAGGGGAACAGCTGGGACGGAGGGCGGCCGCTCCAGGGCGGGGGTGGCGGTTTTTCCAAAGGAAGGGAAGGCAGCCCCTCCACTTCCCCGAAGGAGCCCCTGGGGACCCCTGCGAGCGGTGCCTCCCCCTGGGGGAAGGGCTGCCCGCAAACCGGCCCGTGGAGCGGACGAGCGAGCCTTAATTACTTTGTCAAAGATGAAAAATAGCCATTGATTTATTTTTCTCCCCTCGCTGGCCATATTTCCTCTTCCCGGCGCCTTCCTTGCAGATAAGCGAACACACGAACGAAGGCGGCGGAGCTGAAGCCCCGGCAGAGGGTCTGGGGCTGGATCCGCTCCCTGGCCCCGCGGGCTCGGAAGGTGCTCGCCGCCTCCCTCGCCCCCCCGGTCCCTCATCCCAGGCGCTTTCCTGGCTCTATGCCGCATTCGTGCCGTGCCTCAGTGGAAAAGAGCCAAGTCACGACAGGAGCAAGCGATGGCACCTCTCCTCAAACACCCCGAGCACGCCCACCGGCACCCATGCGGTGTCAATCCCTGCGCCAAAATCCCCCGTCCTGGCTGCTTTATGGCGGACTTGAGCATTGCAGCGATTGATCTGAAACCTTCCTCCCCCCTGCCCGCTGCAAAGTTTGCCTAAGAGGGATGGAGGCAGCCGCAGCAAGAACCTGCGCCCCCCTCCCGCTGGTTTCTGCCACCCCCAGCCGCAGCCCCTGCGACCTCCGCAAGTGCCACCCTCTGGAGCCACAGCCTGGCCCGGGAAGCAATTCCACAGCACGTTCACCCGTGCGCCTCGCGGGAGGGAAGTCCCCTTCCTCCCTCCTCTCCTCGGGCTCTTTTTCTTTGTTTGTTTTGGTTTTGTGGTAGGGAAATCGCGGCAAATCCAGAGAAAACCCCTCTGGCTGGAGTTCTCCATAGCGGGCGGCCACTTACACTCTTTTCTCCCTTAAACCAGACACAATAGCGAGGGTGAGGATGAGAGCGAGGACCCCGGGAAACGCCTTTCAACATCCACCTGGGACTGCGATGGAGCAGCCTAAAGGCGATCAGGTTGGAGATGTTAAACGACGGCTGTGAAACGCGCTGATTCCATCCGACCCAGCACCCGGGGCATCTGACTCGCGGTCTAACGTGGTTTTCACCTGCTCCTGCTCCTGCCCCCTCCACGGGGAGAGGACGCTGAGCTCAGGCAGGTCCTCTGCAGGTGCCAAGGGCTCTCGCTGCAGGTCAGGAGTCCGAGAAATGGGCGGGTCCCCAAACCAACTCTGAGGATGCACAGCTGTGCCCGGTGAATAAAGCTGCCCTCACCCAGGGCTCCGGCATCTTGCAGAGAAATGACAGTTCTGGATAACAGGGAGAAGTTAGTGCGTGTGTAAAAAAAGGGTGATGCCTTTTCTCATAACCAAAAATGGTCTCGAACCGTTGTGATACCGCAATCCACAGCGCAGAGCCAACAACAATACTGTATTCGCTCAGCTGAGTTACACGTGTACACCAGCAAAAGGAGGTATCAATAACCACACCTTGCCAAGGGACACCAGCAAAAGAAGATATCAATAACCAGACCTTGCCAAGGGACACCAGCAAAAGGAGATATCAATAACCACACCTTGCCAAGGGACACGCCACCTTCATTTTTTTGCATTTCCCGTTTAATTCTACCGGTGTACAGAAAATTGTACAGCCTTAATTCCACTGAACGGTTCTGCCATGCAAAGAGCACGGACCCTTTCTCAAGGCAAAGATTCACCTTACCAGGCTGCAATATCTCGCCTCTCTCCGTTAATTGTATTCAGATAACGAAGGGTCTGTAAAAACCTTTCAAGTGATAATTACCTGCTGTTTTTATCCCGTGAAATGCCTCAGTCTCACCCCGTTATTTATTAGCTCCCCTGTACGCTTTCCGATTGCCTTAACTCACATAACTCACTGGATGGCCCCTGGATTTTCAGATCATTATCGAAGTCTGGTACCCTTATTGTAAAAGGAGTCAGATCCCTGAGATGTTCAACACCTTCTCTGGAGACCACTGTAAATAACAGAATTAACGGAAAGGGGGATCAGGTGGGGGGAAAGCAGAAGCATCTGGAGGGAATTTCTGCACCACTGGCCAAGCATTGGTGCTCCTAACAGCCATTTCCCCCAGATATACACGGCTCTTCATTTTTCCAGGCATTTGCCTTAATCACAGGGCATCATCTCAACACAGGACATCATAACCACAGCCCTGAACTTTTACTTCGCAACAGAACAGGGTATAAAAACCCCCCACATATATTTAATGAAAAAAAGAGATAAGAAGATGCTATTTAGAGGTCTAAATAGATTTGGCCATAGACAATCAAGTCAAGGATATTTTTTTTCTGGTGCCACAGTAAACTCCAGGCTTAGCCCAGCTCAGTCACTGAACTTAACACATCTCTCTCTTCTTCAGTTGCACTTGTCCTTACAGTGCAAACAAAATAAAAATCGTTTTACTTATTTTTGACCTCCAAACTGGATTAAGAGCAGTCGTTCCTTCCAGCTGCACAGATACCCGGTGAGTTGTGTTAGGACAGAGGACAGGCAGGGAAGGCTCCGTGCGGGGTCTGTGCAGGGAGAGCTGCGGGAGCGCCACGCCCGCGAGTGCAGAGCAGAGCGGTCCAGGCGCCTCTGGCTGTCACCGGCCGGGTCACCTCAGCTCAGCCCCGGCACAAAGCCGGGAGGGGCGCTGGGGGTGGCTGTGTCACCCACGGACACAGAGGCTGGGGCAGCAGCGGATCCTGGCTCAGAGCGGCAGCAGATCCGGTGCCAGAGCAGACCAGGGAAACACGGACAGGGACAGCACGGGGGACATTCGCTCACAGCACGTGCTCAGTTCCCCGCAGAGAAGAGCCCAAACCACCTGCAGAAGAGGGTTTTCTGGGCACACTGACTCAGAGTTGAGCCATCAAGCATCAACTCAGATGAATTTTAATATTTATAGAGGTTAACGCTCCAAACAACACTGCCTGGAAAGAGCAGTTCTCCAAAATGTGGTGTCTCGGTCACTTGTGATCGTGTGAAAATGCCACATTAAGGCTCGAACTCCTGAGCAGAAGTTTGGAAAGAAAATATCACAAATATCACAAAATGAGAAAAAGTTGATTTTCTAAGCAGATTCCCTGGGAGGACACCACGAGTACCCACCCCCCAGACCAGGCTCTAGCAGATTGCCAGTCCATTTTGACGCCCTTCCCTCACTTCTGACTGTGGAGTCAAAACAAAAAATCACAGCATGCACCCCTGTGAGGCTGTGTGAGCTTTTCCCAGGCTCATCAACGTTGACTACATGGTCCCATATTAAGAAAAAATATAATAAACGTAGTAATGTACCTCCTTCAGTATTTCACAAGGCAAGTCAGGACAGTTATTTGGATCCTGACTGGGGAAAAATAAAAAGACTTAAATGTTTTCTGTGGTTGCTCATAGGAAGTTCTAGGTTTGCTTAAACAAGAGTGCTCCACATTCATTTTATTTTTCTCTGTCACTGTGAAAGGGGAAGCCCCCAGCACACAGCAAATTGGGTACACAGAGATGACAAAACTGTGATCCCTCTGTCAGCACGGAAAGATCCCACCCTTCATCCTGCAGAGTGCCAGGTGACAAAACCCATCCATTCAGTGTTTGTAGCCCAGTATTGGGTGTAAGGCTACATCAGTGGGTGGTCTGTAGGACATTCACAGGCAGGGAACTTTTGAAGTCATAAGTTAAATCCGACGTTATCTTGGCTGAAGAATAAATGTGCAGGACAAAGTTTCACCTACAGCTTCTCTCACTGGGCTAGCTGTCTGGAGGACATTAGCAGTGACACCCCTTTCTGAATCGAACTGGTCCCAGTACACTTGGAGCAGCTCAGTGGGAATGTGCTGGTGGGAACATTTCCAGCCCTCCTCAGCAGGGTCCCAGTGCCAGCCCAAGGAGAGCCCCCAGCCTGGGGCCTCAGCGCAGCTGTGGGAGAGCCAGGAATGCCAGCGCTGGGAACATCCCTGGAGCCCAGGGGACAGGGACACATCCCACAGGCACTTTCCAGCTCCATTCCCCTGGCAGGGGCTCAGCTCACAGCTCTCACACGTGGCTGTTACTCACAGCCCCCTCAACTGCGCACCAGAGCTCCCCAATCCCCCAGAGTTGCACCTCACCGAGCACAGAACCACCCCTGCCACCCCTCAGGGCTGCTCTGGCCGTGCTCAGCTGGACCTGACTCGCAGCATCCCTTCAACTTTAATTCTGCAGAGACAACTCCAACACTATTCACAGTAAAAGAACTTAAATATCCTCGGGTGATCTGTGCATTTCACTTTAGGGTGCTTGGTTTCAATCAAAGACATTGAATTGCTTAAAAATTGAAAAAGCAAGTAAGCCTCTGCCAGCTCATACACTGAAATCAGGTCTAAGCATTCCCTTGAGCATAAATTTCCAAGTAATTATAATGACTCTGTTCTCCTGAGGTATGAGATTCACTGTTTAAATGATCATTTTGTTAATTCCTGTGCTTCATTCTCTGAAATTCTGTGCAGCTTCAAAAATGTGTTCCAAATAAGCTTAATGTCTTGGTCATATGAAAAATTCAAGGTGATCCACTGTCTAAGATAATGGAAAACTAAACTCTGACTTCAGTGTCAAGATTATTTTCTTATCAAGACTCTCAGCTCACTGCTATTTTGTCAGTGAGATGGTAAGAGACACAAAAAAAAGATCACCAGAGGTACTTCAGTTGTCAGCTTCTCCCAAGTACCTTTTCCGTTTAAGCTTTCTTTACCCTTTCCTAATGAAGCCCCATTTTTCTGGGACACCCAGAAGCTGTTTTCTCATCACAGCGCAGAGAACTTAACAAAACACAGCCAAACACCACCATTTCTCCTTTGCAGCTGAAGGAGCAGACAAGCAGCCCCAGCTCAGCAGGCAGGGGATGACCTGGGGAAGGGAGGGACCTCTCCAGGCTGATGAGAGACGGAGCTTTGCTCTGCCACAAGCCCCGGGTGACCTCGGGCACGTGGCTGCAGCTGAGAGTTCGAATGAACGTGGGCAGCCACCTCCATCCCTCCTGCTCCTGCCCAGCAGTATCTCCTCTGAGACCTGAGCCCAAGGACTTCATCCAGTGTCGTATCCCCTCCTGTGACCTCTCAGTAGACCCCAGCAGGCTGCGATAAAAGCATTTAAATGGCTAACTTTACAAAGTATTAGACACCTTCACTGTAGGCAAAAGCAGGGGGATATGGCTGTGCTGGCAGCCAGGGGCTGGTGGTTAAGCAATTAAAAATAAAGAGGAGGTGGTTGAGCATCTCTTGGGAACCTCAGGCATTCCCAGGTGACTCCCCACTCCCTCAATAAACCCAGCAGCTGTGGGGGGATCTCCGATGGCTTTGCCGTCCTGTCCTGCCACTGCTCACACAGGCTCCCTTCTGGACAGGTGGCTCCTTGGCACAAGAGCCATCTGTGCAAAAACCAGGAGACATCCAGAAAGCAAGATTTCCCCACTGAAAACACCCCAAAACAGCCCCTCCACCTTTCATGGACTTGTAAGAATTTTTTATGGTTGTTTTTGGGGTTTTTTTAAGTCATATGTAAAGCTTCATGTCCCTTGCTCTTCCCTACCCTAAAATAACAGCCTTAGCCTGATCCTTGCTTCCTTGGTGTTCAGCCTTTCCAGGTCTCTGCTTCAATTGATTTATCCACACTCCCCATTCCATCTTTCCCTGGACTATGCCCCAAGACACTTACACATCACTACCTACAAACACAAAATTAAATACAACCTCTAAAGCATTTAAAGGTTTCAGGTGGGCTTAGAATCAAACAGTGCTAAGGTAGGTGCCTACCCTCCTTAGAAATTCTACACATCCATCTTAATTTCAGACAAAGCTTTACAATGAAACTTGAAATCCTGTAAAAAAGCTCTCCCTCTAATTTAATTATTTTAGATATTTGTCTTTCTAGAATACATGTAATAACACGAGCCAGAGAACTATGTGTATATTTTTAGTTTGAACTTAGCAGGTTTATAAACGAATCAGTTTACTGGGGCTTAGGGGGATGCATTGCAACTACCAGTTTGCATGTTATTTAAACATACTAAAATAGAAGCGAAATCTCACAGATTTGAAGCAGAATTCCCATATTTCATCAGCATGATCGCCCTTGTTATTGCACTCTTCCTTTCACTATAGCTGTACCTTCTGAAGTTTATATTTTCTGTAGGATTTTATTCTAAAGTGAGAAAGATCTTGCTTGGTGATGTTTGTTTGACGGGCACCACTGGCTTGGTGAGCATCCTGGTGGCTGATTTCTTCTTTCATGGACCTCTGCATATGCGTTCTCTATTTCAGATGCTGTAAAAGCAAAAGAATCATGGAATTTTTCAAAACCAATACAAAATATTCATAAACAGAAATTTTTATACATAATACTTTTAAAAGTAGTTGTGATGCTTTAACCCAATCTTCCAGTTATTTTCACGGGAGATAATGCGAACATTTGAATAAATGTTCCAAATAAAAAGAATAATTTAATGCACCTTTGTCCCTTGACAAGGTATGATGCAGGGGTTATGATTACTTCCAGTCCATCTTGCACAGTTTCTAAGGAAAAATAACCCTCACCAAATTCTTTTTTTGGTTGGAGCCTGCACATTGAGGACTCTGCAGAAACTTGGCACCTGAGCATTGCCAATTGTCACAGAACTGTGACTTTCTGGATTGCAGCTCCCACTATGGTGGCTCATTGAGTGACACTATGAAGAATTTTATTGGGAATTTTTATTTCTCTTCTCCTTTTCTGACTCTTTTTGTTTGTTTAAAGTGTTTTGATGTTGTTTTGAGTTTTGCAGTTTTCATGTTTCTCTTTGCTGTAATACTTTCTCACGCATGCTGTTGTAAACATGGCCATGTTTTTGCTAACTGTCCTTGTTGTTTTCATTCCATTCTCCCAGGCAGAGACATGGGATGGATTTGTCCTTTGACCAGTGTGATTGAGAGGTGGTAATTTCTACCTCCAATCCATGGTGATTTCTAAGAACATATAAATAAAGGTCAGAGGGTTCTGCCCTCTCTCTTTTGGCTCTCTCTTTTGGCTCTTGTAGCACGGATGGCTGACTAGGCCAAGGAGCTAAAAAGGAGAGCCAAAATGAGAGACTACACAGAGCAAGCAAAAAAAGAGGGCAAAAGAGAGTAGAACCTTCTGACCTTTATTTATATGTTTTTACAAATTACCGTGGATTGGAGGTAGAAATCACTACCTCTCTATTCCATTGGTCAAAGCATCAATCTATCATATTTCTCCACCCAGGAGAATGGAATTACAAACAACAAAGACAGTTAACAAAACATAGATAGTTGTCAAGAAACCATGGCCATGTTTACAGCAGAATGTGTGAGAAAGTATCACAGCAAAGAGAAACACTGAAAAACTGCAAAACTCAGGACAACAGGCTCTCTCTCGGCTCTCTTGGTTTTTCATTACTCCTCAGCCTGTTCGACTGCGTGTGTTTTCTTTGTGTCCAAACAGTGCAACATTTTGAGGCGAACCCCTCAGTTCTCTTCAAGCTGATACAAAAACCTGAGAGATGCCCTTTGTTCGTTGTGACCGTAACACCTCCCTTACCATCACAAACACATCCCCCTTCAACTGCAACAGGGCAGAGGATGGAAAAGACCTGTTCAGTGGGAGGATATCCTTTGGAGGGACTTTCTGACAGTGGAAATATTTGCTTTTCCTTTCTGCCCCTTCATCTGGGTGTAGGACCCGGTCAGGTGGGATGAGGGGGGCTGAGCTGCCTTTTCCCCACTCCAGTCCCCACCAGGGAACGGCCACGGGTGTGAGGAGCCAGAGGTCGAACCCCAGAGACAAGTTCTGCCTGCCCAGAAATCTGCAATGGAACCACCTGCACCAACCAATCACTTCAGTGGCAGCCCTCTCATCTCCCCTGTGCCGGAGGAGATTTTTCACTGCTTTACAGGAATTGTTACAAAACTGACAACACCGAGATATCTCAGATCTAGAGGATGGCTCCTGCCTCTCTCTAGCCAATTTGTTCATCTTCAGGCAGCACATCATTACTCAACTTTGAGCAATAACATTTAGACAGACAAATTAAATTGATTTTGATGTCTGGAGAGTTTAGCCTGGAGGATTGCACAGAACTTGGCCATATGTTCCTTTCTCCAACTTTCTGCTGGGATTGACAATTATTAGTGGTTACTCTTCAGGCACAGAGAAAAAAGGTCAGCTTGGTCTGCAGCAGGCAGAGAAGCAAACTCAAGGCACCAGGCAGCACTGGTCCTGGGGAAAAGTGGAGAACCCCCAGGAAGGTGAAGGAGCCTACAAACACCCACTTCAGCTTTGATTGAGGCAATCACAGTCTGGGAGCAGGTGTGAGGTACAGGGAACGAAACAAAACCCAGAGCCAGACTGGAAATGAATGTACCCTCCAAGGAGAAGCTGCAATAAGGCCTGCAGGACAGAGCTGTTTCTCCTGCAGAGATGATCTGAAAACTCCCAGCAGCTCCTGGTATCAGCTGACAGAGCCACCAGTGCTGTTCGAACAGGGCTGCTCCAAAATCTCTAATTATTCTTTGTTTTTAGGCTGGCAAGGCTGCCACAACCTGCTTCAAAACTCAGACCTGGACACAACAGGCAGGAGGCCTTGAGCACATGGCCAGTGCCAGGCAGAGGAAAGGGGCATGGGCATGCTCATATTTACTGCTGGTGTGGTCAGCACCGAGCACACAAGCCTGGGGAGCTCGGAGGTGAGGCCAGACTGGCGTTAACACCATGGCATTAACCCCTGGGGTTTATTTATCCCTCTCAAAGCCCACACAACCAGAGGGAAGCAGGCTAGAGCAAACTCTGGGATGTACTGCAGGAGGATTAAATGTCACCTGCACCATCTCCTGTCGCTGTTGAACCGCTAGCCGAGTGAAGAAATCCAGACAGTCGAGTGGCACAAATCCGAATTTATTACTGAATTATAAAACTTATATAGACTTTTCAAAGCTCGTCCGGATTGGGTCAATCCAAAACCTCCCCCTAGGCCGATTGGCCAGGTTAGAACCACCCATCTTTCCCAGAGAGTTTCAATAACATCTAAACTTTATCTCTATTTGTAAAACACAGGAAGAAGAAGAGAAAAATTCCCATGGGAAAGAATCTGTGTTACCACAGTCTCCCCTGGCCTCTCCTCAGATCTGCCCGTGACCCCCTGCAAACTCCTCCAGGTGGGAGCTCATCTCCCTCCCTTCCATTCCCATTTCCGTGCTACTGAGCATGGAAAACAGCGTCGCAGTGTGAGCTGCACCAGGCTGCAGGGAGAGAGGAGGAAAGGGAAATAGGACCTGCAGAGGCTTCTGGGAAGCACAGGAAAATGTAACAGGATCTGGCAATGTTTTCTGAAACCACCCGAGAGAAAAATTCCCATGGGATACGTTACCAAGTTGCAGGTGGGTATTTTATTACCTTTTATTAACGTTTCCTGTCACCCACAGTCTTGTTACCAGCTAGGATTATGCATTCCTCCCCTTCATTCAGCTTCATCTCTAGAGAAATGGTAAACGACACATGGCTAACTCCGTCTAAGTGTTTATTCTTTTTGGAAGACAGGAAGAGGCAAGGCACTCTGGAAAGAGATTGCGTATTTAAAACACCTTATGCCAAAAAGCATGTGACAGATCTACCCCGTGCCTCAGCCCCTCTGGTTCTCCACCACACTCCCTTTCCGCAGGGACTGGGGAAGTGTTGCTAAATGCACAGCACACATCAAACAAAGCAAAGTTGGATGCTGGACCACTCCCTCTCCTCCCCAAATACCAACAGCTGCACATACCAAACCAAGTGCAGATGGGGAGGGAGATTTGAAAAGATGTATTTGTCCTCTTCCAAAGGATCAGCGCACTTCAGGGTTTTAAAAATACAGCCAGCACCATCGGAGTATGCTGGGGGCAGGTTGACAAGCAATGACCTCCTGAAAACAAGGTTTATTGGTGATATATTAGCTGGGCATTCTGACTAACGGGAACGGCTCCATTTTGCTCTCAGTGCTGTAACATGAGGTACAAACGCAGGAATTTATTAAAAACTTTCAAGCACAGAGTGGTCCCAGAGGAGCAATGGCAGAACTCAGGAAAGGCAACCATGTCCTGGCAGGCATATCAAAGAGCAGCATTTTATCAAAACCCCGATAAACTCCCCTGTAAGTTCAGTGGAAGTCTTTTCTCAGCTCGGCAGACTCTCAGGACGATTTCTTGCTGGGAATAGATCCATGTGAGCAGGGAAATGGTGGGACCATGGTAACAACTCAGCCATTCCTTGCTTATTCCACTGCCTGAAGCAAAGCTTTCCGATGGCAACTACAAAAGCAGAGCCCAGGATCACAGGGTTGTCTGGTTTAGAAGGGAGCCCGAAGCCAATCTTGTTCCAAGCCCCTGCCAGAGACACCTTTCACCAGAACAGGGTGCTCCAAGCCCCGTCCAGCCTGGCCTGGGATGCTTCCAGGGATGGGGCATCCTCAACTTCCCTGGGCAACCTGTGCAGATGATGTTATAATATTGATTTCGTGAAGGTTTTCCTGCTGACAGCTCTCTTACCCACCTCCTTCAATAATGTCTCAATTACTTCAAAAGTAATTAACTGTCACATGGATGAATAAGTCAGGCATGAAACATCTGATTCAGAAAAACAGTTCTGCGTGAAAACCACAAAATTCCATTAAGGGGTGGGCTCAGCCACAAGCCTCACTCCATGGTGTAGGTGTGTATTCCTTAGCCAGACGTTGCACGTAGGTTTTAACTTCAGAATTGACCAAGACAATGGATTAAAGAGCAATCTGAAAGCCACGAAAGACTGAATATTTACTGCCACCCTTACAGCGCATCATCTGCTCGTGGGGCTTTTTTGAACATGGGAAGATGAAAAAAGCACGGCATCTTTCAAATATTCAAACAGATCAACCTATTCTGACGAAATGACCTTCAGGAAGTCTCTTTTACAGGAAAAAATCTCAAACTATCTTTCACTTACGGCACTACTAAGGAGGTTGTCTTCAGGTTTTTGAGGAGCTTGCATTCTTAAAGGCAAACTTTTGTAAAAATATGGATTTCAGTTTCATCAGAGCAATTTAAGAAAAAAGAAAATTAAAACCCTTAGTCATTTCAGAGCTGAATAGTTTGACAGTTCAAGAAGGAGCTTGTCCTTTTTACCTCAACATCCTCTGTCTCTGACCACATTAACCTTCCCTGGATAACCAAACCCCTCTCCTTCCGTTTTCCTCAGCTGGCAGCGTGGTCCCTGCTGCCATTTGCTGTTGTGGCTTTGGTGCAGGTGAGAAGTTAAAAAGATTGGGGACCCCCATGCCCAGGGAGGCTGCTCAGTCCAGGCCACCCTAAAGGACCTCACAGTCCCTGCAAGCCGATGGTCACAGCATTGTTCCTGCCTCTGGGCACACCACAGATCCCCTGCGATTCTCCAAGCTAAATCCAGCTTGGGGGCTGCCCAAACACAGGGCTGGGACTGTTCTAAAGGCACAACGCTCCCAAAATCAGCACCAGGGCCTGGATTAATACAGAGCAAGAAACTTTGCGCTGCTTTTTGTCCTCAGTGCAGGGCTCTGTGTTAATTCCCAAGCGAGCAGTACAGCACAGTTTGACACCTGAGTCTCACAGAAGTCCTCCTCCTCCTCATATCCAATTTTCCACTTGAGTAGCCTTTGTTCCAAGAATGTCCAGTGCTGTGACAGGAGTCAATATTATTAAGAAATTCTCTCTTTCCTGTGCTCCTCTCTTTGCATAACCCATCAGAAGGTTAAATCAAAATTCAATTCTACTTACTGAATCCTACTTGTATTTCAGGCTTAATTACCTAAACCGTCATTACCCAAAGTGGATCATGACTCCTTCGAGGGAGCTCCTGGTGCCAGCCAGGACCTTTGGTCTTCGGGGTCTCCCACCAGCTCACTTGTCCTCCTGCCACCCTGGAGCTCTTTCTTTCACCCAAGCAGTCTGCAACACTCAGGGAAAGAGAAGCAAAAGCTAAAATCCTTAGCAAGATTGACTTCATAGTGAAAAGTACTGCAAACAGAGGTACTAGAGCGTGATGGTTCTAAAGAGAGAAGCAAATTAATTTTAAAAATATTAATTTGTTTGGACACTACTGGATGAACTGTGTTAATTTTACAGATTTATATATATATATTTATTAATTTATTTTTAATTCTAGTCTCTGAATATCACCTGCTCAAGGGGCAAAGCAATGAAGCCAGGGGCAGTGGTACCAAGAGGAGCACAGCTGGCACAGACCAGATTCTGGTAGCCCTGGCATTGTGTCCACGAGAGGGGCTTTCACCAGGGGGAATCCCCCAGGCCTGGGATCCTCTAAGCACTGGAATCCCCCACCCCCTGTTCCTCACTGCACATCACTCTGGGCTGCAGGTGTGATCTCTCTCAGGTGATGCAGGGCACTTGGGGAAATTCTGTCCCTCCTTTTGTATAGGCCGTACCACGGATCGAGATGCCAGAATGGTAAGAAAAAAAAATGGGTAGCCCCTGATTCACCCGTTTCTCCTTGGAAGAAAACAAAATAATTTGAAAAGCTTCCCAAATCACCATGTGAAGGGGGATTATTTTAGCATCTGCCAACTGAATCCAAGGAGAATAATTTTCTTTGGGTTGTAGTTCTTACTTGTGGAAGGCTCACTCCAGCCAGTTTGCTTTCCGTGGGGCATATTTGCTCTCCCTCTGTTTGCACTGATGTTTTGAGTAGTACCCAAGTGGAAAATAGAATTAACATGTTGAGTAAGCTTTATTCCTCTTTAATTTGTTACTGCTGTCATTAAGAGTCTTTTATTTTACTTTGGTTAGTTGTTAGAGGAACAGCAACAGAAATGTTATAAATCCAGAAACGGATTGTTCCATGGTAGAGCTTTTCCATGGGATGAGCGAGGCCTTTTCATTGATCATGGAGGAGTTCAGAGAGTGCTGGCACCTGGAGGCATCAGTAATTCAAAGAAATCCAGCAGCATCCTTGCCACTCAGAAAGGGATAGGGATGAAGTTTGTTTCTATTTTGATAGATGGGAATTAGCAAAGCAGATAAAAATTCCAAGCCAGCTGGTGGGCACCAGGGGACAGACACTTCCACATTCAGGTGCTGAAACAGCACGAGCTTTTAAATATCCTGCTAACAATTTCTGCGTGCATGGCACCTCATGAGCAGGAGGGCTTCTCCTTCTGTCTCTGCTGCTCAACTATACCATTAAAAATGTCACCTTTCCCTGTGAAGTTAATTATCTACCTATGAATTTTACATAAGGTCAAAAAAATGTATTTAATGTGTTTAAACTTTTACTAAACTTGGAAAACGGAACCATCTCCAGGTTTCCGTCCAATTATCTAAAAGCAATTCAAACCGGATGTTTTCTACACCTCTTTAATCACATCAGTCCTTCTGCAAATTTGTCTGCAGTGCTCATAACATTAAAAGCCAGATTTACCCTCTAATTTCCCTTGCCTTTCCATGTAATAAGGTATTTGTCTTTTAATTAGATGTCCCTACTTCACCAGCTTTAACATCTGTCAATGCCTGGATAAACAAAATAATGTGAAATGTCTTTGCCATTTCTTACTGAGTTTGCGTATTCAGATATAGGCCCATCTTGGTTGCCTTTGAAAATTCCTAAGTGCAGTTACTATGCAGTTAATCAATGGAGTAAAAGCAGGAGCAAATTGTGCCTCTAAACCCGGTTTCTAAAAATCAAATCATCACTTTGGTCCTCGCACAAGCCTTTAGTTTCAACCCTTGAGCTTCCCACTCCCCCTGCTTCCTGTTCCAGGCAGCCAGAGCCGGGCTGTGGCACTCCACAAACCTCGGCCAAGACACACTTCTGCAATTTTTCCTTCAGATAACTTAAGCCGGGGACAGAAAACGCTAAGAGTCATTACTGCTGGGAACTTCAGGCCCTATTAAACAGAGAGCAGAGAAACATCCTTGAAATAAAACTCTTCAAACCCCACCAGCAGCCTACATTTTTAGTCAGAAGGTGAATCTCCCGAACCAGCTCTCCGAATCCTCTGCAGAGCTTTATTGGAAATTGAGGCTTTGCTCTTCTCTGGATCACAGCAGCTGGATGTGTCTCATTACAGCACACGCCCCAGGACAGAACTGAGAAGGTCAAACCGAGGTGTACACACCAAAATCCCATTAAGAGCCCCCAGCATGGTGCTCACTGAAGAGTCATTCAGCGACCAAGGACCAGAAGCTTCCAAGTGTGTCAGCCTCGCTCAGCTGCCCTCCAATGGGTAGAAGCAGCAAGGTAATTTTATAGCTTAGCAAAACATTTAAAAGCACTGCAGAAGATTCCAAAAAATCCCCAACATATCATTAATATCTAAATAAGAAGCAGAGCTGTGAGCATCCACACAGTTTTCAGGTGGGTTATTTATCTTCAAGCACACGGGCTCTGGGCACAGATCTGCAAGAAGAAGGCAGGCCAACCTTCCCTTTTCATCTGAATATTAACAGAACTTCTATGATAAATCACTGGTCAGTCTTAACTCCTCTGACTTTGGGCTAAGTATAAGATAAATTGCTTCAGCATGAATAAAGATTGATAACTGCTAGTTAAGAACACTCCTTGAGAAAAAGGTTAATTATGGGATTAAACATTTAAACCTTCTGTCCAGGCAGTGTTCTTCAGAAGTGCTGGACTTCATTATTAAGCATGGCAAAAACATACTTTCCAAAAAACCCCCTGAACCCCCCAAACCACTCACAAATACAAACTCACCTGACAGTGCCAATACCTACCCCGCAGGCACCCTGGCTTTGCAGGTGAACGCACTTTCCCATGGAATCTGTGGTTGCCACCTGCAAGCTGGGGCAGGCGAATGTTATCCTCCTGGCAAACAGACACGCCATCACCCCCACGTGTCAACCGCCCTTTGCTGAGTGCAAGTTTCACAGAATGAATTTATCAAGTGAATTAAGGGCCCTAAATTGTCTGATGTTAAAGAAAAGGCTTTGTTTCTGCATGGAATGACACATTAAGGAAGGTATCGTAATTCCATCTTGTATTTCTTCACGCATCTGACAAGTGACCTGAAATTACCAGTTCTTGTATTAATTTTTTTCTTTATATCCTCCTAGATATGCATCACAGACCCAATCAGATTTTTTAATGTGCCTTAGCAGTCCTCCATTAGCAACAACAACTTGTTCATCCATTTTAAGGCCTGTGACAACCCTCGGTCTGTATCTCTTATTGCACCTGCATCCCATTCTGCCGTGCCTGAAGATCAAGCGTGCTCTGGTTGCTGAAGCAAAGATTAAATTTGCACGGGGGTTGTTGCATCTCCCAAGAATCAGCTGCACGTTCAACATTTTGAATGAAAGGATCAGAGAGAAGAGGAGCGGCCTGGGACGGGACAGACCTGGGCACCAGAAGTAACGGAGTGCTGTCAGGGCACTTCAGGAGTTCACACAAAATGAAAAGCAGCACAAAATCCAGGGCAGGAAAAACCAAAGGCCAGGGAGAAGAGAGATGCTCTGGGAAGGAGCCAGCAGCAAAGAGCTCTGTGGATGGTGTCCCCTGAGAACCAAGGGGTGAGGAACGAGCAGGGTTTGTTTCTGCATCAAAACCTGCACCTGTCCACAGCAGCCCCAGGGAAGGAGAGGGAAACGGGAGAACAGCCCTCAGAGAGAGGCAGGGGAATAACTGCCTCATCTGAATTTCCAAGGTACACAGATCTAACCTGTAGGAGGTATGATTTAGACATTGCTTAGTCGGGGAAAAGGCAAAAAAAAGACTTTGTCATGTAAGATGTTGCTGCTAGAAAAATAAATATTGTGAGGTAGATTTAAACGAGCTGGCCTAACAGACAAATGCTGTCAGATGATACGTGCAATTCAGGCTCCCTACAATTTACTTTTTTCTTTCTTTTCTGAATACAGGAGCACACGCTGAAGTAATTAATCTAGGTGTGAAATGGTGACTATCCCAATTGTTAAAAAACACTTAAAAATTTGATACACCAGTGATTGGTAAACGGCTTTTCTACAACTACAACTGGACTTTATCACCATCTCAAAAAGGGACTTTCGAGAGGATGTGTACATCCTTGTTGGCAGACGGGGATTGTAACTGCAGGCCAGAGCAAACAGAAGCTGCAGACAGGTGGGCAGAAGAGCTGGGAATGCGTGGGGTGAAGCACAACTCTCTGTGCATCTCCGCAGGACCAGCCCTGACACAGAGCCCCCAAACACCACAAAATACAGAGAAATCTGCACTGCCAGGGGAAGCACTTGATGCCACGATCTGGGATCTGCATGCAGCAGAGGCAGCTGGAAGACAAGTTGTTCCCAGCACCTGGAGGAAGAAATGTTTCCGTGACCCTACAGAACCCCAGCCATTTTCACATTATTTTGGTTATTTCATTCCGCTGCAGATTATTTGCATCTTTGGCCACACTGACCCTGTGCCTTAAAGGATCGTATTTTGTACTATTATCTCTCACTGGACAAATTCAGGGGCATTTCTACCCTAAGTAGTTGCTTTCCACTTTTCTGCCTCAGATTCAATCATTAGAATCCCTTTACGAGAGTATTTATTGATCACGTTTCCTACAGTATTTAATTCTTAAGAGTTACAATTAGGAAATGTAAATAACTAGTTGTGCTGTCAGCTGAATCCCTCGTTATTGAAGTGCTTGGTTGAAAAATCCCCCTCTAATTGATGGTTATTTCCACAGGATGCTGTGAGACACTGGCTGTTAGACCAATGTCCACTCATGTACTTAAACTTCTTGGAAACTCCAATGCCTTGATCAACTCCTCAGGCTTTACATTAATGAAAGTCTTTTCAGTACATTTTCCTTCTGGTTAGATGATACCAAATCCTCTGTTCTTGGCAGAGTTTGGTTGGTTTGGGGTTTATTTATTTATTTATTTTATAAGAGCATTTACCTTTTTTTTCTACACATTATCAAGCTTTTTTTAGTTTTCATTTTTAGCCACGTAACCCAAGGCTACACAAACTTTCTACCAGGCTTTGCACTGCTCTCCCCTGTGGTAACACAGATTCTTTCCCATGGGAATTTTTCTCTTCTTCTTCCTGTGTTTTATAAATAAAGATAAAGTTTAGATGTTATTGAAACGGTCTCTAGAAAACATGGGCAGTTCTAACCTGGCCAGTCAGCCTAGGGAGAGGTTTTGGATTGACCCAATCCAGATGACCTTTGAAAAGTCTATATAAGTTTTATAATTAAATAATAAATTCGGATTTGTGCCACTCGACTGTCTGGATCTCTTCACTCGGCTAACGGTTCAACAGCGACACTCCCCTTGCCTTCTTTTTCTTCCTTTCTTGCCTCCTGTGGCAACGTTCACACAAACATAGAATCTGCAGAAGTATAAAAAATTCAAGTTGGAAGGACCCTGAACAAGACCAAAATGGATCTCTGTCACCAAGGCAGAAAAATGGTAGCAGCTCGCTGGGACTCACGTGTTTATCACTGTAGAGCGTTGTCAGATATGACCAGGAAATAAAACTTGCACCTTTGATTTTTCCTGTGTGCAATTGTCTCATTTTTTAGGAAGTTTTTTATAGTAAAGCCTATCCCAAAAATAGGTAGAATTAATAAACGGAGGGATCTAAAATGAGCGTGAGCAATGAATTCGCTCTCTCTGCTGGGTGCCCACCAGAGCTCTGCCTCAGACCGCTGGAATGAGCTGC
>VYZT01006640.1:207992-265279 GCA_013400735.1 Pomatostomus ruficeps | reverse complement strand
CATGTCCATCATCTTCAGAGCCATCAGAGATTGGCTCTGCTGGAAATGGTGAAGAATTCTGGAAGCTTCTCACAGGAGCCATCTTTATGGCCCCCTCCCCTCTACTAAAACCACAACAGCTGCCCAGGCTCAGCACCTGAACACTCCTGCAGGGTGAGCTGAGCTCCTGAGCACCCACGTGTCCGTCACGACATCCCAGGGGTCTGAAGGGAACTCAAATGAACACCTACATGCACACCCCCCTCCCTTCAACAGTCAGCCCCTGACTGGCCAGTGTTTCTGTAAGGAGCCAAACCAAACCCACCCTTCCAGCAGCTGCTTTTTGTTTGTTGTGTTCTTCCTAAAGCTGCTAAAATACACCCTTCCATCCACCTATACCCCAACAGGTTAGAGGAGAAAAAACTGCAGGCCCAAATAAATGAGCCATCACAGGACAGACAGAATTTCCAATTACACAGAACACAAGGAAAACAGCAACTGCATTATGTATCACACTGGGTTCCTTTATTTCGACAAATGTAACTGAAATGTGTACAACTTTTAAACTGCAGAAGTGTAGTAAAAATACCGCCTTTGTCGCTGCAATCTTGCAGTTGGAATTCCAAAATTATTCCCATTGGGATTTCTCAGCTACTGCTGAGGTACACTGACACATGATTTAGCTGCTTCTTTCATAAAAAAATACTATACAGGGATTTTGCCAGTGGAAGAATAAAACATTATTGAGAGATCATATTTATTGTTCCTTACAGCAAGACCTTAAGCTCATTTTTTCTCCCCCAGCAGTCTCAGGCAACCCAAACCCATCTTTCTTCCTCTCCTCACATCACGTGAAGCAGCAGACTCTGATTTTGTCATAAATCTCAGTCCTAGGTAACTTTTCCATATTCTTGCGCGTGCACACACACACGAACCCAGGAGTTTACCATTTCTGGATATTTCAAAGCAGTTATCAGTGGTCAAACACAGCATTTGAACCGACCACCTCCCACATGTGCAGAGTTTTCACTGCAGGCTGTAGGTCTGCTGGGTGTCCTTCACTGCCAGGGCGATGAAGAGGGAGCGCGGATCTTTCCTGTTCTTGCGGACTGTGATCTTCCCTCTCAGGGCCTCCCCTGCAAAAGCAAGCAGGAAATTCTCTGGTTACAGGATTGAATCACTCACAGGAACAGCAAAGATGCACTGCATCCATGCTGCAGGAGAGCCTGCTCCCCATCAGTCAGAATTTTAGAAGCCTACAGAAGTTCAAGTCTGTGAAGCTCCTGATGACAAAGCCAAGTCCACCTGCAGTTACCCCGGAGAGGTGCTGAGCTGTGCAGGAAGCTGTGCCTCTCCGAGGTTCACCCAAACTCCTGCTATGCCAAACCCTTCACTGGTGGCTGGGGAAAACCACCGTACCCCTTGGCTCTATTCACCATCTTGGACTCAAACTGATGCCTTAAGTGCTGGTAAAAAATAAGAAGCAGGCACAGCACTATAGGAAAAGGGTATTACCTTGGTTTAATAGGATCCTCGTGTACACCTCTGTTCGACCCTAAGGGTGTACTCTCGTATACAACTTTTATGGACTTTACAAATTAGCATATCTACCTAAAATCTCTCAATGAGTAACTTAACAAGTGAGGTAACTATCTTCTTATTTTCCTCTTTAAATGAAACTATAGCTTAGCTTAAAAACATGTTCCAGGATCCAGACCTTCAAGGTTGGAGCCTGTAGTTTTGAGATAGTAGGGATGTTTTGTCTTTCCCCTTAGAGAACCCTTAAATTAAACTAGAGATCAAACTACTAAACTATAAACATGTAGTACTAAGGATACAGGGTATAAGGGTAAGGGGTACAAGGAAGGAAAAGGGTATAAAAAGTATAAAATGTATAAAAGGGTATAAAAGAAGGGACAAAAAACCTATCAGGCATCAAAACCAGGTAGGCACAAAAGCCCTTCCTGCTGTACGTGCCACGTGGTTTGCATTTGCACTGTGTTTTATTGAAGTTCTGACTGGGTGATTTTTTATCTGGCAGGGAACCACCACAGAAATCTTTGTTGCATTTCAAGTACACACACGATCAACTGCAAGTTTTGTTCTACAAGGTGTCGGTGTCGTGACAGTTGATAGGTATGTCCTTCAGTTACACCCCGAGCAAACGCTTTCACACAAAAATTAACTGAGATTAGCAAAAGCCTAAGCTCAGTTAATTTTCAGTCCTCACTAAGACCTTACTTTTAAGGTATATTTGTAAATTTAGGAATACACAACACACAAAATAGAAACACACAGATTTGTAATTTTATATATTTAGGAAGCCCATAGCTGAGCCACCTCATCCCATCATTTTAACCCAGAAGAGCTACATCCTAACAGATGATTCTGCTGAACACGTTAGAGCAGGGCAGGAGCCCAGTCTACAGCAGGAAGCTCCCTGCTACCCTTCCATCAGGCCCCCCTTGCCCCATTCATCCCTCACACCAGCCTTTCAACACAACCTGGAGTGCTTTCTATCTCACTGGATCCAAAGGATTTCCCAGCTGTTCATTACTTCCTGGGATTTGAAAAGCCATTGTTAATATCCTGTTAGAAAGTTTTCTTATTGCCAAAATGAAAACAAATAGCAATTTCAAATTCAAGAATTCTGGAGGTCTCCATTTGGCAGAATTCTCAGCTGCATCCACAAACAGTAAACTGACAGAAGGTCCAAATTATAAATTATAAATGCAGGACATTCTGTCAAAAGGCTGCAGCACAAACATCAGAGAAAGCTTATCAACAAGAACGACTGTGGTACCAAGAACCACGAAAAAGATTTTTTATTATTATTTTGGGTTTTTTTTCATCATCAACAGTTAGCTGGATATTCCACTACAATTCCTGTCCAGCTTTGTTATTAGGAATCAAAAGACTGACATCACACAATGCAGCTGGCGGAGAATTGTGAAAATGGTTTCACAGATTATTTAAACAGAGACAGGTTTGGCACACAGAAGGACAAGGTAAAGAAAAAAGGGCGTTATAGTCTCAATACAGCTACGAAGTTTAATCTAATTTGAACACACAGATTTTCAAAACTGCTACAAAATGACCTATTTGATTTATTTTAACATCCTGTGGTAACAATTCAGTAAGACTAAAGAGCCTCTGAGAACTACAATTCCATGATTCCAATTAATCCATACTTCAGTCTTCCCATTTAAAACATTAATAGAAAACAGTAAAACAAATGAAGCAAAAACTGAAATACAATTTCATAAATAGCTGACTTCATAGAACAGAACCCTCAGATCCTGTTTGCAAAGACAGTTAATGAAACAAAGCATTCCATTCATTTTTCCCAGCTATTCCTTTTGCTGTAACCACATTAAATCTGCTTTTCTGAGCAGCCTCTTCCGAGGGCTGAAGCCCACAGCAGCAGTAACAGAAAGGCAGTTCTGACCAATTAATCAATGTCATGGAGATAGAAGATGACGGATGCTTTCCCCCATCCTCTGTCCTAGGAGCTGCCTGGAGGAAGCTGTCTCTGGGACTCAGCTGCATCACCTTGCTCTTATCACGCTCAGCTGAATGCAAGTAAACCACACAGTGCCATTGCAGTTTGATTAGGACAAAACTGAATCCATTACCATCCCCTCCCTGCATTCTGATTATCCCCTGGGGAGGCTTGAAATTCTTCCCCAAATGGAAAAAGCAGAAGAATTCAGGAGAAGTGCTGTATAAGCTTGGCTAACACAGGGAAAAATACATTCCCCCGTCACATACTCCATGTCTCATTACAGGCTCTGCAGTACCTGCGCTCTGGACACTCAAACCGGATTATTCTGGTTCTGACTTTTCCCACCAGTAAAACTGGAAGCACTTGCATCTGTCCCTTATGTCTGTGCCACACAATCCCACACGGGGCAAGCCTGCAGGCTGAGCCAAGGCACCGCTGCGTGGAGAGATCCCGTATCACCAACAGTGCTCAGGCCCAAATAATCGCGTTTCTTCAGTCTCTGAAGGATTTGATCAAAACCAGAGACTCTCCACAGTCCCTTGCATGCACATCCATAACATCCACTTAAAGTCTGAAGTGACCCATGGCAATGAGCCTGTAATGTGAGGAACTACCCTGCCTTCCAACACAACCTGGAGTCTCCTCCCTCTTCGGTCACAAAAACGACTCAAAGTGTTACCAAAGGCAGCCAGCAACCAAGGTCTTTCAGGTTTCCTCCTTCTCTTCCTGTGGAAGAGTGTTATGAAGCTAACAGCAGGACAAAGAGGAACACAGTACTCAAACCATTATAGATTCCGAACCCCATGAAAATTCAAGAATCTTATGAAAGAGCTCACTGGAATTGTTTCAGAGAGCTGCTAGAAAACTGCAGTGCCTCTGGGCTAAAGACACCTTGACTATGGAACTGCTGGTGAAAAGTACCTTTACAAATGCCCAGGACTGTAAAGAGCCCCTGAGTGGGTTTGTGCCTCCCCAGTCACAAACCAGTAAGATTTGATACCACTCTCACAATAAGGCTGTCCCTGCTGGAGGCTGACAATTTAAACACGACCTCGTTTAAATAACTGGACCCACTACCTGATGCAATACTGAGCTCTAGCATGCAACAGAAAAACCAGCAGGTCTCAGAAGCATTACTCTGGAAGAGTAGAAAGTGGTTTCCATGCACCATCTGTCTTCTGAAAAGGGAAAACAAGAGAAGACCAAAGCAGTTTGTGGTGGGGCCAAGAGCATTTCCCTTAAACTCAGGGACTTCTCCTTAATCCTCCCATTCACCTTCTTAAACCACAGGCACCTGCAGCTGTGCACAGACTGCCACCTTCCCCTCTGGCCACCTCCCCTACGGAATCTCCAACCCAGGATGCTCCAGGGAGCAGTTTCTGTTCGGAGCAGCAGCCACTGCCTTTTGGTGTCACCCATCTGCTCTGGGACAGCCTCCTTCTGGGCTGGCTTCTTCCAGACACCGTCAGCTCCTTCCTGTTGCATCACCGTTCACCCTCTGCTGAAACTACCCCGAGGTTCTGTCTCCTCCTTGCATGCCCTGAGAATATTCTCTGAGCAGTTTTTGTACCAAGTGGACACGTTTCAACTGCTCAAGACACCCCAGGAACGAGGCTGCTGCACAGAAGTCTGAGCTGCCAGCTGAGCAGGGCAGGACAGGACAGTGTGGCTGCCTCAGGGAACATGTGCACTGCAGGTGACAGAGCTGCCCACACAGCTCAGGTGCCACAAAGAGTAGAGCTGCAGTGGCCAAACTCCCTCACCTGGAACTGGGCTAATTCAGCCCTTTTTGTAGTGGAGATTCTGAACTGTACAGCCTTGCCCCCAGGTTTCTCTCTCAGCAGAGTGACAGAATTCTGAGAAAACCAGATTGTGGCTGCTGCTTGAACCACAGTCCCTTGCAGCTGCCGAACTTGAGAAGGGAGGCACACAGAATGGCACATCTGCCTCACCAGTCCATCCAAGTTTTCCTGGCTAAATATGGAATTTCTATTATCTTTCAGTGAGCCAGAACAGCCATGGGAAGAGATTCTCTCAATTTAGTGCCTGAAACACACACCTAAAAATGTTTCTGAAAAGTCAGCAGGATCATTTTAAAATGTAGATTTTGATAAATACAACATAAGACATGCCAGACTTAAGTGTGACCTCAAAATTCAAGTTTTAACATTTACTAGAATTTAAAAGCCAGCATCGTTTTTGGAGGTGCCACTTGTAAATAAACAAGAGACAGAATTCTACAGACACCATGCTGCAGCTGTAGACAGGCAGAACAGACACTAAAATCTTAATTAGGAACCAAATTATCCAACTGGGATGCATAATATTGAAGTATTTCAGTGTAGGATCAAAACATTCAGACAGATTAATCGTGTCAGTGTTGTTTTCCTACTTTTAATAGTGCTGTCTAAGTAGACAAATCAACATTCTTTCCGTTTGTAAATTTACAAACAGCTTTCCAATTGCAGAGACCGGGGAGCTAAAGATAATCAAGGATTTTACAGGAGTTTAGTCACGTGAGCTCTGCTCCAGCTTTGCTGTGCTAGCCCCTTTAACACCACAGAAAAACAAATCAAGGTTTTATTTTCACTGCAAGGCCGTATCAAGAACACGAAATGCTGACAATAGGCTGTTTTATTGCTAATAGAATTCGCCTGCACGGAGCTGGGTTTTCACTTAATGCATCGTTACTGAAAAGATTCTGTGGGGCCTTTAAAGTAGTATCAATTAATTTAATAAGCATTAGACTTATTTAGTAAATTCTTGAGACAACCAAATGAGAATGATGGAATTTTTGGTTTGCTTAGCAGGAATAGCTCAACAAACAACAAAAGGAAGAGACTAATTTTTGGACCATTAATGGGGCAAAGATCCTGCTTTGGCATCTCAATTTCAATCTTCAAAAGAAAGACATGTTCAAGCTATTAAAAGGGCTCTAAGAGAAGGCTCATCCTCTGTGGGGAGTCTACAATACATCACTGTTTTGTCTGAGAAAACCCAGGATATATTGCTTCTTTCTCCAGTTTCTTTAATTTTAATTGTTCACTAAGCAGTTAAAGCATATCCAACATGCCGATGCTATTTTGTTTCACTTGACTGAAGCTCAGTTTCACGTCTCTTGTCACAGCCCATGAGGAAGAAAACCGGCTTTTCTGAACCCATGAGTAGTGAGAGGCTATCCCCCACTCCCACATTAAATGGAAATGAAATGAACAGAAATTACCCATTAAATATGGCCATTTGCATATCTCCATTATATGCAAAGCTATCTACCACAGGTCTCAAGCTGAAACTCAGCGGCAAATCACGAGTATTAATTAGGTGTGGATTTTATTGCCTCACTCTCCAGACCTCTGCACCCAGGATTAACCTCTCCCACTTCATCCCAGAGAGGTACAAATGTCCCACGTGGAGTGCAGGCTGCAGCAGGACTGGCAAAGGAGGCAGCATGAGCTCCAAGGCCCATCCTTTGGCTTGTATCCTTGCTGGATTCTGTTATCATTAGAAGAGATCAAAACACTCAGTCTTTTTTATGGCTGAGAAAATAGATCTATTTTTACAACAAATAACCTGGCATCAAACAGCTGAGAAAATTAGCTAGTTCACACTGCAGAACAAAACAATTTTGCCATGGCATAAAGGAGCATTTTCCAGTTAAATACCCAGCAGGTTCGGATATCTGTAAGCTCAACCTCTTTCAGAGAGCAAAACCAAATACAATCAGTGCTTTATAACCACTCCAGGCATAGCCCCAAAAGCTATAAAGCATCTGATAAGGGACTTTCAGTCAGCCTCACTATTTTACTCGGAATTAAAAATCTGAGGGAATCATTTTTCTTCACTGGGGAAAAACAGCCACTGCCCTGTCTGAAAGATGCTTTCAAAACAAGAAAACATCTTTAATGTGTTTTCTACCAGCAAATTCCTCTTTCACAACCTATTAAAAAGCTACAAGCGAATGCCATCATGGGAACACCGGTGAGATTATTGCAAGACTCAAACTGCATTATTTCTGTTCATTTTCCAATATTTACTAGAAACAGAGGAGTTTATCTTGACCAATGGGATTCTGGCTTGGATCTGCAATAGTGTGGCCAGAGGACCAGGGCAGTGACCGCCCCCCTGTGCTGGGCACTGCTGAGTGACCCCACTTTGAACCCTGGGGTCAGTTTTGGGCCCCTCCCTACAAGAGAGACTTTGAGGTGCTGGAATGTGTCCAGGGAAGGGAACTGAGCTGGGGCAGGCTCTGGAGCACATGGATGGGAAGCGGCTGAGGGAGATGGGGGGCTGAGCCTGGAGAAAAGGAGACTCAGGAAGAACCTTCTCTCTCTCTCCAGCTCCCTGAAGGAGGCTGTAGCCAGGTGAGATTTGGCCTCCTCCCAGGTCATGAGCAATAGGACAAGAGGAAATGGCCTCAAGTCACACTAGCAGAGGTTTAGATTGGACATTAGGAAAAATGTCTTCATGGAAAGGGTTATAAAGCACTGGAGGAAGCTGCCCAGGGAAGTGTAGATGTGGCACCCAGCGACATAGTTCAGGGGTGCCCTTGGAAGGGCTGGGTTAATGGTTTGANGCCTCAAGTCACACTAGCAGAGGTTTAGATTGGACATTAGGAAAAATGTCTTCATGGAAAGGGTTATAAAGCACTGGAGGAAGCTGCCCAGGGAAGTGTAGATGTGGCACCCAGCGACATAGTTCAGGGGTGCCCTTGGAAGGGCTGGGTTAATGGTTTGACTGATGATCCCAAAGGTCTTTTCCAACCTTAATGGTTCCATGAATACATTTAGTCATGCTTTGCTGTTTCTCCCCTCTGCCACAATGTATTTCTGAATCTAAGAATTTATACAGGGGGCTGATGTAAACACAGGGACGGATGCAAAGGCTTCAAACGATGCAAATGTGTTTAATCTGATGCAGTTACTTTTGCCTCCAGGTAACCAGCACTAAGAAAAGCCCTCCTGAAGACAGAAAGTTTCCCCAAAAGCTCCGAGCACTCGGAGGGGAGCTCAGCTCAACAAGCCAGGCTGAATGCAAAGTGGTAACACGCAGGGCTAATCCATTAACAGGTGGGACAAGGGAAACAGCTGGAAGTGCAACTGGAAATAGACTGCAAAACGAGTTTGAACAGTTTGTTTAGTTGATAACATGGAAAGGATGAAGAAACAAAAAACAGGGCTAACCTCAAATGATCACGATGAATATTCAAGTCATGTTTTTGACAAGGAAAATAATATCAAAAAGGAAGACAGGGAAACCTGTACTTATAACAACATGGTCCCGAGGGAAAAAGATTTTTGGAACAATGAAGGAGAAAGATCAAAGTCAGAGGGAATGGTTTTTCCAGAAAAGTCATGTAAATTAGCTTACATTCCTATGTAAGTATCAGGATGCACCTTCTGCTCGATGGGTTTATGTCATCCATGAGCAACAAATATTCCACTGAAATTAAGACTGGGGTTACAAAAGGAAAGGAAATTACAGCAGGAGTTTCTCTCAGAATCTTCTCTAACACAAGAAGCAAAAGGCAGACAATCCTAGATTTAAGTGATCATTTCATGTAAGATACAAAACCTGACAGAATGGGCAAAAGGATGGGAAAGGGGAACTCAAATAATTACCAAGAGAAGGAGACAGACAGAAAGAAAGAGAAACATAGCTGTACCAAGATTTGTAATGGGAATAATGTTCAGAAATGCGAGCTAATAAAAAGGAAGGAAGGAGTTACAGCACAAGTGATCTTGAAGGTCAGCTTGGCTGTGTTCACTGCTTCAGAGCACACTGTTTCTGCAGCTGCCTTCAGAAAGTCACCACACCTAGACCAGAACTCCAGGCTGGGGCACACCTCCCAGTAATTTCACACATTTGGAAAATGTCAAATGATCTCTGTAATATGAAATAATGTGCATATTTTAACAAATGTCATTGCACTTAAAAAAAATGCACTCGATGACATTGAGATTTAATGAGCAAGGAGCTCTTAGTCAGCCTTGTCTAGAAAGAGAACCTGAAGGGAACACAAGCTAAGTACAAAAGCACGGCTGCCCCCAAGAAGTGACAGGACCTGAGAAAACACAAACAAGAAGTGTTTAAGAATATAAAGTCAAAGCATGAAAGACAGAAATGATTTGTCAGACATCACAGACCTCAGTGCCTTCAGGAAAGAGGCTCCTGGTAAGAAGCTGTCATGTCTGATAGCTGCAAGAGGCAGCTGGAAAAGCAGTTCAGCTGAGTGCAGAAGCATCCACACAACTTCTGTGCTTTCCCCCAGTGCGTCTGATCTATTTATGAACTGCTCAGGTCAGGGCCATGCATTACCATGAGTTTAATGACTGACCAGCAGAAATGAGCCCCATTCTGAGGCTCCTCCTTTGGTCCTGCTAGTTGCTGAAGAAAAATGGCCCTCAAAGACAACTGATCTCTCTGGGTGAGAGTCCAACAGGGGTGAGCAAATTTCTACTGGCCAAAAATGAAATAACAGCATAAAAATCCAACTACTTCATTTCCTTGGATTACAAAAGGACTGTGAGAGCCTGAAAGAACGTGCTACAGGACTAAGAGGTCAAAACTTAAAATTCTTGACCTGCTCTATGTCCATCCTCTTGCATGACCATTCCATACGGGCCATGGATATACTTGTGTCTATAAAGAAAGGAATATTTCACTACTTGTATCAAAATGTGCTTTCAAGGCTTCATGAATAGAACTAACTATACCACCAACACTTTAGTCTTCAAAACCTCACCTCAACGGTTCATCATCTGAATTTTGCTTATCTGTGACGACAACAAAATGTTTTTACCTGCACCAAATACAAGGTGAAACTCATTACAATACTAAACCATTTTATAAAAATTTACAGTGTATCAAATGAAGCTATTCAATACTTCAATGGCTCAAGTTCATGGCTGTGAGTTCTTTAAAACTGTTTTCATTTTATGGAGTAACCCTGCCATGGCAGATACAACCTACGCACACATTCATGATCCATTTAAATACAGGGTGGTTCAGGAGGGCTACGAGAAATCCTGTGCAATCACTTGACAAATGTGATACTTCAGAATATTAGCAATGTTAAAATTAAGGTAACATCAATAGCAGTGTTCTGATCTTACATTTTTCTGCATCAGGAATGCTTTGATACAGAACTTTTCTCACCAAAATTACAGTATGGAGCTATACAAGTATAGGATGCAAGCCCATTTACAAGATAGTTATGCATACATTTATGTGTCATTTTAAGCAAGAATTTTGTACACAGATACTTCCCTGCTTTGCTGAGACAAAAAAAATTCCTTGAACAGCAGCTGAAAGTTTTATTTATCTTTTTGACACTTACATAATTTTTGAAGTATTTTAGATCTAGATTTAATGGTAACAGCACTAACACAACCACTGTTGTACCCCAACTGAACTTAAACCTACCTGCTTCTACAGGAATTGGCTTCTCCAGGAGAAAAACTGTCTGCTTCCAGTGTGTTTTGGTACACTGGGGACCAGTTGAAAACAAGACCTGCAATGGGAGGGTTCAAGAGTTTGATTAAAAACAACCTGTTTCATATCACACCACATCAATCAATTACCAAACACAAATGAAGTCTTTGCTACAGTGAACGAGACTCACTGCCAAACAACTTCAGGCAAAATAAAATACATCACCATCCTCACCCCTCAAAGACATTTTTAAAATGCATAACCCCAAATACTCACCTTGTTCTGGCAGTTCTTCTCAAAAAATATATCAAAGTAACCAGCAATTGCCTATAAAAAAAGAGGTGCAAATGAAAATACGATAAAGAAATAACAGTGCGACTCATGAAAAATGCTGTGGTTGATATATGCATTTATTGGAATTTCAACTCCTGTTCAAGTGTTTACCTTGAGGAACAAGCTTGTATTTATGCTAGAAATCCAAGTCAAAAAAAAAAAAAGCTGCCATCACACCTTTGCTCTACTTGAGAATATTCAGCCCACAGTAACTGCGTTTTATGATGTATCAGATTTTAGGGTGAGTTTCCAAATAACCCACACACCGTAACTGCAACCAGAATGATGTAGGAGAAAACAGCCTTTCAGATGGGCAAACGCACAAGCACAAAAGCCAGTCCTTGTCCTGCCCATGCCCCTCAGTAAACACACACCGAGTACGAGGGATTCTGCAGGATCTGTTCACTCGTTGTGTGGCTGAACAGCAACTTTCACAGGATTCCTTCTCTGTCCCTCCTGCCATCCCACTCCCAACCTCAAGAGCTTCAGTGCCTAATTCATTAGTAGGACTTTTCTTCCAGTTTGAAGAGGAAAAGAAATCACAGATTGGTTTGGGTTGGAAGGGGCCTTAAAGATCACCTTGTTCCAACCCCTGTGCCATGGGAAGGGACAGCTTCCACCAGGCCACTCTGCTCCAACCCCATCCAGCCTGGCCTTGGACACTTCCAGGGGTGGGGCAGCCACAGCTTCTCTGGGCAACCTGTGCCAGGGCCTCACCACTCTCACAGGGAAGAATTTCTTCCTAATACCTAACAGATATAAAACGTTCACACAAAGCAGCATATCAACACTATTAGTCTCTCAGTCTTTTAATGCTGGACTCCTTTTTGACAAAAAAAGGCTTGTGAGAGTCCCAGAAATTCAAATTAACAACTGGAAGATGCTAATAAAACATCCACTCCAGCTTCACCTGTGAAATCCTGTCCTTGCTCACCTCTATTTGCTTTCTCCTGTCCTAGGAAAAGGCCAAAGCACATCAGACCTTGGCCCCAAGGCAGCGAGGCTTTTCTATCCCATCAGCCTGAAGAAATGACCCAGAACAGAGCGTCTGAGTTGCTCAGCTGGGGACTCTCCCCCCAGCAGCTGGAGCATTCAGACCAAGGGTGCAGCAATGCAATGGTGGCAAGGCTGTTCCACAGAAACTCACAGCAAGCAGCCTGCTGTAACCTCCCTCCCACTGCAGCAGGGCTGTTCTCCCAGCCCAACACCTGCAACCTGGTTGTTCTGAAGAGCCAAAAAGGACAAATTCTACAGCACACCCTTCATGTAGATTCACACACAGATTGTGATGGGGGAAAAAACGTCAAACATGCTTACAAAACGAGGGTATAGGGCTTCATCATCATGAAATACATAATACGAGTAAGTCATTCTGGTATTTCTCCTCTCTAGTCCAAATCCAAAATGGATGTTGCCAACCCAGCGGAGAATACAATGTGTTAAAGCAGTAAAACTGTGCCAAAGCACCTGCTTTGCAACAAAGGGCACTCCGGACAAGCCTGGCAAGTTCCAAATGGCTAAAGAGTTAAAACAAAACAAACCGTGGAGGCACTGAGAGCCCTTCATGACAAATGAGCATCAGACAGTGGGAACAGAGACTCTTCCAACCCTTTAGTAAAGTCCTGTGACTCAATCTGAGAATCTCATTCCCAAGTGAATTAGAGCCTTGTCTCTAATATGCCTTTTGAGTAAAGACTGAGAAGGTTTTGACAAAGTTCTATTGACCCATCAGACTGCTTTTATTGATGCACAATCTTTTCTGGACATTAGTCAGGGATCTACCAAGTCATACAAATATTTTTCAATCATCAGCTCAATGCTGCTGGTAGACTTACAAATAAGACCTAGGATATGATTACTGCAGGAAAACAAGGTTGTGACAACAAAAATACATCGAGGAGAAAAAATATCTGGCTTCCAGAGAAAATGAGACAATCAAGCTACATCTTGGATCAAAAAGCCAAAAGCTCCAAGCAGACAGACCATAGCTAAGGTGGGTGCAATTATCCATACACTTGGCAACAAGGGGTGACAGAAACACCCACATGCTACCCCGAGAAAAGGCCCCAGATAACTATTTTTGGGGTCAAGTTCAGGTTGAAAAGAAACTGAGTTACAAGCAAAGAAAGTGTTCCCTGTTGCCTCCCCTGTGATAAGGGAAACAGGATTTGTACCTTATGTACTTTATTCTTTACCGTATCAGTGGTTTCCCTATCTGAAACAACCTAAACACTGACTTTGGATAGCTAATCCAGAGTAGTAATAATAATTATTACACAAAGACCATCTTAATCAGAGCTCCAGGGATTCAGAGAACAAGAGTTCTACATCGATCCATTAATTCCTTCTTGTTGTGTTCTAAAATGGATAGATGTCCTTCAATATTGAACACTGAAATAATCGCTGAGCCAAAAAAACCCAAAAATAGAAAAATATTATTGCTCAAGTTCTTGAGGATATGCTCCTGTGAACAGCTCTCGGCATTCCCTAAAATTCTGTCAGTTAAAACTGGGCAGTGGAGGCACCTCAAAACCAAAAGACACACTCTGGTGAGTTGTGTCAAGAGGCAACCCCAGCCCTGCTTAGCTGAACAGAAATTACATTTTTTAAGTTAAATACATTGAGGAGAGAGTTTGAATGACATTTTGAAAACTAACTGTAAGAGCACACATTGCAATTGAGAAATCTAATGAGTATCTTTTGTTAATAATTTTCAAAATGTTTTTGAGCCAACTAAAAGAACCAACCACACACACACACACTTGGTTTGGTGATTTTCTTTCTGAAATTGGTTATAACTATGTAATTTGTTTTTACCAACAGTGTGTTTAATCTCCATCTCTTCTCTCATCTTTTAAACCTTTGGCAAAATAAGAAGTCTAATACCAAACCCAGTAGTTACTGTCGCTGTTGAACCACTAGCTGAGTGAAGAAATCGAGATGGTCGAGTGGCATAAATCTGAATTTATTATTTAATTATAAAACTTACATAGACTTTTCAAAGGTCGTCCGGATTGGGTCAATCCAAAACCTCCCCCTAGGCCAACTGGCCAGGCCAGAACCACCCATCTTTCCCAGAGACCGTTTCAATAACATCTAAACTTTATCTTTATTTATAAAACACAGGAAGAAGAAGAGAAGAATTCCCATGGGAAAGAATCTGTGTTACCACAACTAACCACCTGTAAAATTTGTCTAATGTTCCCTATGACAGCAATCCTACAAGCCAATTACAGCTGAGGAAACACAGAAAGCAAAAAAGCCCAGACGAGATATATACCACTCTGATACACATAGCCTGTGGCTTACCCTTTTGAAATAAGAAACTGAGGAAGTTTAAACCTGCTGTTCATCAGAAACAGTTACGTGCATGTGTCCAGGTAATAATATCCATCTCAACTCCACGCCAAAGCCTCCAGTAACTCCAGTTACCTTCTCTTCCTCTCCCTGATTTCCCATGGAAGATTTCCTGTGTTAGATTGCATGTGTTGCCCTGCCAGCAACATCACTGTGAAAGGCACTCCATTTATCCAAATTAGACATTATTTTCATGAAGTAAGTTCAGTTTTATTTCTGAACAGACACCCTTCAGGAAGTATTAAATTCACCGGCTGTTCTCACGAAAGGGATTGGTTTGTATGGTCCTCCATAGTTTGTGTCCATTCATATGCTCATTCAAACACAATGCTAGGCTTAAAACTTTAATTATATAGTTAGTGTTCTGAGATCTCTCTGCTTTCGAGCTGTTTTGTCATGTTTTGTCTGCCCCAGGCCGAAGGGATCTCAAGCCAGCCACAGACACCCACAGACTCCTTACAGAGGGCACAGCCAGCCTTCCCAGAACCTGCCAGGTGATCCTGCAGAACCACCCAGGAAAGACTTGGGGGTGCTGGAGAGGCTTCAGGCAAGGGAAAGGAGCTGGGGCAGGGTCTGGAGCACAAATCTGATGAGGAGCAGCTCAGGGGCTGGGGGAGTTTAGTCTGGCAGAAAGGAGGCTCAGAGGGGACATTCTCACCCTCTACACCTCCCTGAAGAGAGGCCTTGGGGAAATGGCCTCAAGTGGCACCAGGAGAGGTTTAGATTGGATTTTAGGGAAAATTTCCTCACTGAAAGGGCTGTCAGGCATTGGAGCAGGCTGCCCAGGGAAGTGGTGGAGTCACCAGCCCTGGAGTGATTTCAGTCCCATGAATGTGGCACTGGGGACACGGCTTAGTGCTGGGCTTAGAAGTGCTGGGTTACCGGCTGGACTCAGTGATCTCCAAGGTCTTTCCCAGCCCAAACAATTCCATGCCTCTGGAAAAGTACTGAAGGATACAAAGGGGCAACACAGTTCTAATTATTTGTCCTCTCAGTGTTTTGCAGAAAGCTCGATACGAACCATTAGAATTTCTGTTTTTACATGAAGCAGCAGGAATCACAGAATATTCTGGGCTGCAAGGGACACGCAAGGATCATTGAGTTCATGGCCCATATGGGACTGATCCCTCAGCCTCGGCATTATCGGCACCATGCTCTGACCAACTGAGCCAACGGTTCAGTCTACCTTGGAAGAGCTGTGCAAAACGAAAATCTCTGGCAGCATCACACGAGTCTGTTCCAACATGTTGTCTTGAACAATGTTCATTTTCTTTTTTTCTTTTTTTTTCTTTTTAATGGTAAAAGGGTGAGATGTTGCCCTGAGTTTTGCAGTTTCTCAGTGTTTTTTCTTTCTGTAATACTTTCTCACACTTCTTCTGTAAACATGGCCATGGTTTCCTAACAACTATCTATGTTTTTCCTAACTGTCTGTGTGTTTATAATTCCAGTATACTGGGTGGAGAAATATGATTGATTGATGCTTTGACCAGTGGAATTAAGAGGTGGTCATTTCTACCTCCAATCCACGGTGATTTGTGAAAACATATAAATAAAGGCAGAGGGTTCTGCCCTCTCTCTCTTTCTGCCCTCTCCGTCTGCTGTTTTGGTGTGGTCTTTTATTTGGCTCTCCTTTGGGCTCCTCAGCCTAGCCGGCCTGACCCAGTGCTACACCAACACACTCCAAAAACCCCTAAACCAAAACAGCCACCACCACTCTTAAGGTGTATCAGTGTAAGCACTGCACCACTTCAGAAACCACCGGGGACCCCACACTGATGTACCGGGGAACAGGAAAAAAAAAGGTAGAAAAGTACACAACGATGATGCTTTCTGCAATTTTATCCACGATCACTAGACCTGTGTATTTAAAAACAAAACCTCACAAATCTAAAAACTGACACAAATCCAAGTTGAAATATTTGGTAATAAAAAAGCAGCTATAAAATTGTGGGTTTGTTTATTGTTTTCTTTTAAGGAATTTATACCTTCCCATCTTCCTTTTTGTAACTTCGTGTTTTACGTCAAAATGTACAATTATGTATCTTTTATGTTTAAGTGCACTTCAGATAAACACTTCTGTAAAAGTGAAGTTCAAAATACTTTCCTTTCTTTTCACTTCTGAACATTACCCCAAACTGCAGCAGCTGTAATAATCACAAACATCTATTAAATAAACAATACTACAAACAAAGAGGCTTCCGATGTTTACAACTTGAAAGAAGATTAGGTCCTCCCCTCTTGTTCTGTAATTTATCATATGCACCAAAATAAAATGAAAAAAAAATGACTTACAAGTGGCATACTAGAAGCAATCTCAGACACATGCATATTAAAATGAAACATAGGGCTGGCCAGATTTTCAGTAAAGCTGACAGCTTTTTTACAAGAAGTCAAACTAAAGAAAAGGAACAAGCAAGTAACTTCCCCACAAATTCTAAATGATGCTTTACAACTACTGCCTTAGATTATTTTTCTTCTTTTTTTCTTTTTTATTTTTCTAAGCATAATGATAACAGTTCTTTCTCCTACTGCAATTTCTTCATCTTTTTGCTACACCTTTGACAGCTCATTTACAACTTCACCTACAACTAATCAGTAAGAACTTACATCTTCTCTGGAAAAATCTTTCAAGTGCCAATCTCCTGACTACCATGAAAGAGGAAAACAAAAATAATGACTTCCGAACTGATAATAAATAACTACAACTCCAGCCTGACATGTGCTCAAGCCTAAGAGGACAGTAAATATTAGGAAACACTACCAAAATATTATTCTTCCTGTTCTCAAATAACTTGCCAGAAGAAAAGCCGAGCTACGAGGACAAAAACTCCAACCCCAGAACAAAACCAATATATTTACCCAGGGCACTAAGGTGGCCAAATTAAGAAGGAAGGCAACATTTAGGATTAGATATACATTAATAGCTAAGAATAAAATATTCCTGAAATTAAAATAGCAGCCACGAATTCCTACCCAGTTTTGTCAACCCCATGTTTTGATGAAGAGTTCATGGAGCTTAAGGTCTTCATCCATCACTGAGGGTTTCTAAGGTGTCCATGCAAAGACAGGAAAAACCTGTGAATTAAGCAGGTCCTCCCAGAAAGATTCACTTGTCTTCAAACTGGCTTTCCTCCCTCCAAGACAAATAATTTCAAGTCTCTTTTTCCTCCCCATTTATTCATGTAACATGTACCAAATATAATAAAACCAGAAAAAGCTTTAACATACAATAAATGAGTATGAGTACATATAATTTACACTCTTCCACTCAGAGCCTTTAGCTGAAATGCAAAGAAAAGTCTAAATTTTAATTCAAATATGTCTGAATACTAAGGCTTTTTTCCTAAAGGAAATGGCTGGCTGTACATGCAGCACTTTAACAGGACAAAACAAATGAGACTGCTCGATGCCTTATGAGAACTCCAAGGCAACCTTACCAATTCACTTAGGAACAAGGAAATTAAAAATTATCATCATCACTATCACCTACAGTGAGTAATTTATCATTCTTGCTCTTCACTGGTATCATGTTCCAACAGTGAGTGGCTACAACAAATACAATTAGACAGCTGGCCACAGAAGTGGGAGATAATGTGCTTTTGATGGAGTTTATCCAAGCATGGAGATGGAATGTTTGTCATCCATGCAGCAGAGTTGCTGCGTTTTTATCACAGGGAAAAGAAACCCCTGGCAATTAAACCCCAGTGATTTTGTGTTTTAAAGATTAATAATCTGCAGATCACTGCAGAGGAGGCTGCAGATAAGTAAACAGATGAGAGGGACAAAACCTGCTTTGTAAATGGTTGGGTAGTATTTCCTCTACTCAGAAATCAGGCAGTCAAGGTGGGTTTAACTGTGGTACCCAGATCAGATTTCCAACTTCTAGCTTAAAAATGTTAGTTTCTCACCTAAGGTTGGAACCAAAGATTTTAATGCTTCTTGTTGGCTCCCAAGCGGAAGACCGGATATTAAGAAATGAAACTGCCTAACACCTCAGAAAATTTAACAAGCAGAGATTTTTCCTTAGAATAATTTTCTCTAGTCAACTCAACTTCCTTTTTCCTCCTGCAGGTTTTAATACAGCAGTCACGTCTCCTTCGTTCACCCCCTTCCTCCCTCCCACTTTTTATACACATCCCCTGCTCTTTGACAAGATCTCCTGGGAGCAATGAAGAGCTCCTGCCATTTTCCTCTCAGGGGATATTGTTATTCAGCTAGGAAAGATCAACCTTGATGGACTCACAGGGGAAACGCTTGCAAACAAAAGGGAAAGTTTGTCAATTGATTTCTAGACTGAGGGTAATCACCATTATATTTTATCTCAAAAGCTCACACAGTGATCAACTTAGAATACAATTAATGGAGTATTTTTCTAGCAGCATCTACTAACTGATATTAGCCAGATGTCTCATTAAAATCAGCAGTGACAAACCCTAGCTCTTTATGAGGAAAATGCACTTCTGCAGGCTAATTAATTTTTTTTTTTTTTTGCTATTATCTTTGTAGGACTGAAATCAAGTCAACTTGCAATGAAGTGCTTTGGAACAATTGCATATAACGATTCCACACAACCATTCCATGCTTTGAAAGTCTTCGATCTTTGAAGGCTAAAATAATGATATATAAAATTAATGCTAGAAAATACTACGCATGCGAGGAATAAAGGAAGAATTCACATGAGCAGTATGTGCTCTGAAAAAAGCCTTAAATATCCCACCCCATCACAGGACTTCTAAAAGACTAGCCAGCACATACAAGGTCATATTTAAAACATTTATTTTTGCTCAATCATTTTGTATTTCTTAGGTGTATTAGAATATATTTTTTTTAAGATTTAATTTCTTGAACATCCGGAAGAAAAAGAACTATTTAGAGCCTTAATAATTTTTTAAGGCTATGACTCAGTGCACTACAGGATCATCTGCAATACACTCAAGATGCACCCACAGTAAGACATGAGGCTGATCTCTTATGAGCACGACTTAATTCTCTGCTAGGGGTTTTTTTCCGGTCTTAAAAAAGTATGAGAGTAATTTCAAACAGGTGGAAGGACAAACAAATGAGATGTGCCAACGCTGTGCTCTTAGTTTTGCGAGCTGCACGGCTTTTCTATTCTACACAAGCTCACCATGATGGCTGGGCATTCACGCCCTTTGCACATTCATCCAAACCCGGGTAACAGTCAGCTGAGGAAAAACTGAGGACAGAATTCAGAGCAATTTAACATTGTTTTACATGGACACACAGTGATAGGACAAGGGGGACTGGCTTTAAACTCAAAGAGGGGAGATGTACATTAGATATTAGGAGAGATTCTTCCTGTGAACATAGTGAGGCCCTGGCCCAGGCTGCCTAGAGAAGCTGTGGCTGCCCCATCCCTGGAAGTGTCCAAGGCCAGGCTGGACAGCTCTTGGAGCAACCTGATCCAGGGCTGGGATCCCTGGGCATGGCAGGGGTTGGAACTGGATGATCTTTAGGGGCCCTTCCACATCAAAGCATTTTATGATTTTGCCACTGAAACATGAAGTGCAGCCTCTCCTGCCTGAGGGATCCTGGGGGTGTTCCAAGTCATGATCAGAGCAAAGGTGGGAATGAGCTGGTAAAAGAACTGCTTTATGCTCCTGCCTCCTGTCAGCCTTCCCAGCGCCCCGTCCTGCCAGCAGAGCTGCACTAACGGGCTGCTGGGAGGCAGCAGCAGCACACCCCAGCAGGGCTGTCACTGCCAGGGATGCCCGCTGGAAGTTCAGCTCTTCAGCCATGAACAAAACACTGCACACTCCAACCAGAGGAGCCCACAGCTCTCTTCTCTAACTGCTCCCTAAATTACTTCCCATCAGTGCAAAGCTGCTGCAAAAACAAGTTCAGCCCCAGCAGGCACGCATTCCATGCTGCTGACCCGCTCAGGGAGGCCTGCCTGCCTCACCCTGCGCTGCAGTGCCCGGGAGGGAGCACAGAAACCCACCCCACTGCCAGGGACTCTGCACAGCGCCAGCTGCCTGCGCCAGGACCCCCAGAACAAACACCACGAGGACGGGCACCTGCATTTTCCAGCTGCTGGTGTCTAAGTGTTGATGTCGCACTGTATGGACACAAAGTAAACACGTACCCGAACCAGGCCAAGGAGCCAAAAAGGAGAGCCAAAAAGGAGAGCCAAAAAAGAGAGAGCCAAATGAGGGAGCCAAAAGAGAGTCAAAAGAGAGTCAAAAGAGAGAGCTAAAAGAGAGAGGGCAGAACCCTCTGACCTTTATTTATATGTTCTTAGAAATCACCGTGGATTGGAGGTAGAAATTACCACCTCTCAATCACACTGGTCAAAGGAAAAATCCATCCCATGTCTCCGCCTAGGAGAATGGAATGAAAACAACAAGGACAGTTAGCAAAAACATGGCCATGTTTACAACAGCATGAGTGAGAAAGTACTACAGCAAAGATGAACATTGAAGAACTGCAAAACTCAGGACAACATCTAAGGACAGATTATTCTACCCAGGGAGTCCTGGTCCTGGCGGTGACACTGCTCTGGTGGCAGCAGTGGTGATGGCAACGCCAGGAACAGGACAAGCAAATCTGCTTCCGCACCGCCACGGCCGAGGAAAAGCTGCTTTGAAATTAAATACAAACATATAAAGACGGATTTCCAAATTGCCATTTTGGTGGAATATTCTTTGTAAATAAAGCAGAGATATTTTAAAATCTTCGTATTTAAAACCTCCCTCTGGAAAATTGTAAGAAGACAAATACAAAACCCTAGAATTTTGGGAAATGTAGGCAACTTCTTCTTTTTGTGCAGAAAATGAAAAGCCAGTAGAACAACAAAACACATATGCAAACAAGAAAAACATCTAATATTATTTTCAAAGGACAAATTGTAATCTTAAAGCATCTTCTCAAAAATTCTCAACATAAATAATGGACTTTTATTGTTCATTTACTGCAAGGTTAGGCAGCCTGATATGATGGATGAACTGTCAACCCTCGACTAAACTTCTACAATCCATCATAGAAACTGTGGAAATTTCACTCAAAGTGTCAATAGACCGAAATGATGAAGTGCAAAATACTTTACAGCATTCTGAGCATTTTTTAGAACCTGCATTTGCTGCAAAATTTCAGAAACACTGCTCTTCCCCCACTTCCCTCCCCTTCTTCTTGCAAGTCATATAATGCACGTATACATCTTGATTTCTATGCCAATGATACCACAGAATCACAGAACGGAAATGAAGCCTTTGTAAGAGCCTGGGGCTGCGGGAAACAACATTTATAAAATAAACTATTTTATTTTACTCAAACGTTAGAAAGATGGGCAACACTTTGTAAAGATTTCTGTTTAATCAGTTTGTCAAATGTGGCCATATGAAGCAAATTAAACCAGGGCTGCAGCGGAGCTTGATCTCAAATCAAATCTGACCCTGCCCTGAGGCAACCAGAATTGTCCTATGATGTCTTAAAACAGGAGGGGTTTTTTTGTATGCACAATAAAACACACAGATTTCCATTTAATAAGACCAAAAATGTTACTGTGTATTTACTTATCGGGTGATAACTGACAAATAAATATGAAGTATTTGTACAGACCTACTAATTAAAAATGATTTCAACTATATACATGGGAAAATTTCACTTTGTTACACCAACAAACTCTTAAGCAGACTGTTACTCTGCACAAACGCTGGCAAACGCAGCAGCATGAACATCCAAACCAGGAATTCCATTGTCTGATGCAGGCATCCAAGATTTGTCATCAGCTTAAGCAGTTTGTATCACACAGAAACAAATTCTTTGTCCCCATGTCAGCTCTTCTTTGTATACTCGTGCAAAAGCCCATAAACCAGCCGTAGCAGACAATCTCAATATATTAGAAATAAGCTAAAAATTACCCCTTTGCATGTCGTTTTGTGATGTGACTGAAGCATGAAACTCCCAGAAGTTTCGCAATACTCCAGACTGCAAAAATTCCAGGTTTTAGTACAGATTTCAGAGCGTAATGCAAACTTTTATCAAACGTGATGGTATTTTAGTAAGTTGGTAGAAAGCACTTACAATTTGTATTGAATATCAAAGGAAATTACTGAAATTACTGTTAAAATTTGGCCATCCTGGCTTTGCTTGTACTGTAGTGTTTGAAAACTCAATGCACTACTTAGCCAAGCTAACACCAGACTCTCCTGTATTTCAGAAAATGGGCCTGAGAACCAAACAGAAAGATCCAGTGCTGAGGCTCCTTACCCCTCCCTCTCCCCATCTCCCTGTATTACCCCGTTACTGGAGTTTGACATCCATCTCTCTTTCTAGGAAGAGCTCATCTGACACCTCCATACTGCAGAAATGGATGTTTCAAGGCAAGGACTGACGACAAATGAAGGGTAATTAATGCACTGTCTCTTAGTCCAATGCAGTACCGACCACATATATGAAGAAAGTGAAATTGTCTCACCGTACACTGTGTGCTCCTTGTAATGCTTAGGGTGAAATCTGAAGAGAATTCCAGGTCTGGAGTGGATGCAGTATTACAGTCGATATGCTGTCAGAAAGGATAAGGAAATTCTGTCAGTAACACTGAGCAATGCCAATTAAGATCTCCCTTTAGATGAAGGTTGTTCAGTTGTCCTCATAAGACAACTTTTATAAGGCAATACTATTTCAGCTTTCCAAAAGCTGGTAAGAGACTTAAAAACTACCTAATGCCATGTGACAAAACACCTGAGAGTCCTCTTCCTCACGTGCCCAAAGAAACAGCCACTGAGTAGCAGTGGTATGGAACTACACAGAGAAGCTCATTCTGTTCAGGGAAGATCCTTCCTGATGGCAGCTGCCCCTGGTGAGAGTGAGCTGCTTTCACAGGCATTGTGACCCGTTTTACCCCTTGGCCATGGTAAAAACTACAGCATAAAACTGGTTTGGGTTAAAACTGGGGGGTTTGATTCGCCAGACTGGCTTTGCATTGATGACAGAATAACTGAGGCAGGAAGAGACCTCTGGAGAACCCCTCTGCAGCGTTCCAGTGGACTCAGGCCAGGACAGCGCTCTCACTGCTGCACTGGGGAACCCAAGACTGGGCACAGCGCTCCAGAATTCATGTCCCCAGGGTACAGCCAGCTCCCTGCAAGGGCTGCAAGAGAAGATGCATCTCTCTGGAGCTGCTGGTGCTAAGTCTTCTTCCTAAGGCAGCCTAGGAGGCCGCTGGCTGCCTCTGCCACAAGGGTGTGTGTTACTGGCCCATGGTCAGCTCAGTGTCACCCAGAACCCCCAAACTCCTCTGTGCAAAGCTGCTTGCCGGCCAGCAGGCCCCCAGCCTCTGCCGGTGCATGGGGTTATTCGTCCCTCCTCTCTGCCAGATTTCTGCATCCAGCTCTGGGGTCCCAGCCCAGGAAGGACATGGACCAGTTGGAGTGAGTCCAGAGAAGGCCACCAAGATGAACAAAGGATGAAGAATCTCTCCTGAGGAAGGGCTGAGAGAACTGGGGTTGGTCAGCCTGGAGAAGAGAAGGCTTTGGGGTGACCTAACTGTGGCCTCCAGCACCTGAAGGGACTCTTCAAGAGAGATGGAGAGAGACTTTTTACAAGAGCGTGGAGTGACAAGGGGGAATGGATTCAAACAAAAAGACAGCAGGTTTAGGTTGGATATTAGGAAGAAATTCTTCCCCGTGAGAGTGGTGAGCCCTGGCACAGGCTGCCCAGAGAAGCTGTGGTGGCCCCACCCCTGGAACTGTTCAAGGCCAGGTTGGAGGGAGCTCTGAGCATCCTGGGATAGTGGGAGGTGTCCCTGCCCATGGCAGGGGAGATGGAACTGGATGATCTTTAACCCAAAGCCTTCTATGATTTTTCATGCTGCTTTGTGTTTCTTTAGGGAATGTTTTCCTTCCTGGAAAGTTATATTATGAGCTATAGAGAACAAGCAGCACCTGATCTGAGCAAACACAGCAAAGTACCTTCTGTAATAATCATAATGATGAATTGGAACATTTTTAAACTCTCCCCACAAAATATAATCCATTTGTTCTGTGGAACAGCTATTGATTAGAACAATTTACCTATAATGCCACTGTTCCTCAACTCATTAATTTTACTACTTTGTACTGTAACTCCAGCAAACAAGCACATGCATTAATTTTTGGTTATTTTAAAAACCACGATGGCTAAATGAGAACAAATGTGTACAGAGCCATTCAGCACAACAGTTATGCTACAGCTGCACGATGACAAAATTGGATAAATTTGATAACCTACGTCTGCTCCTGACAGCAGGTATCAGAAAGGGACATGCAGGCACTATTACCAGTAAAGCATTACCAAAGCAAATCGGGCTTTGGATAGAAGAAATCATAGAACAGAACCATCCAAACAGGGCAAAACTACCCTACTAAAAGCTCAAAGTTGGTAAGAAAAGCAATTCATACAAACCTTCCAGTGTTAACAGCAAGAGCCTCACTGCACTTTTATCATTTTGAAGATGCCAAGGTCTGTGTGTGCCATGTGAACTTTTCCCCCTCCTCCATAAACCAAGGCAAGTTCTAATCTGGCTAAAAGCCTTCAGCAACGTGGTACCTTAATGACACTGGCCGTAGATATCAGCGTGTTTGGATCCAGCACCTCCACCACAGCTTCTGGAATGACAGCCTTCTTCATACAAGACATGTCAAAGCCATACACATCTTCCCAGAAGAGCAGCTTCTCCATGTGTTTATTCATGTCCCCAACAGCCACCAGACTGATGGTGCAGGTGTCAGGATAAACTGTAACAAGAGAAACAGAGGAGTGAAATTTTATTTTACACACACAGAAGGAGGACTTTTTTTTTTGTTTTGCTTTAAAGTGATTAACATCTTAAAAGAATAAACAAAAGAGCTTATTTTAGCTCTTGGACAAAACACTTTTTCTGTTACTTTACTTTCTGGAGTCCCATTTGCCCACGGAAGAGACTAGACACAAAAATTTAAATTTCACACACTACTCTGGTTATTTCCTATTCATGACAAAATATCTTTGCAGTTGAGTCCCACTACCAGAAAATGACTGGAAACTTGATGTCTGAAGAAAATAATTTGGAACAGCCTATTCTGGCTTCTATACAGAGACTAACCTAAAAGACATTTCGTAACTGTAGACAGACATTCAGACAAACAGAAATTCAGGCGAGGGCTTTGCAATAACAAGAAATCTCTGTAAAAAGACCTTATTTTCAGAAAAGAGCACATATTCTTACTCAAGAGTTTTATTCCTGTTTGCTACCAGCTCTGTCTGATTCTTACCTTACAACCTAAAAATTTATTTCTGGGCACTGGAAAAGAATAACCACATTTCTGTCTGCATCTGAAGAGTCGGAAGTGACCCAGCAGAGAGAGGAGCACCTCACTGATTCCCTCTCTCCCTCCTGCTCCCAGGATAACAGCGATCATCCTTACACCATTGCCACATTTGTGCTTTTCCTCCTCCCAAGAACATCTTCAGAACAAGGAACTATTTACAGCTTTTACAAACAGTAGTGGAAGACTGACATTTGCCTTTTTAACAGCTGCCAACAAAGCCAGTCGATCTCTTGGCAATCCCAACTGATTGGAAACCCCACAAAGAACAGCTGCTATGTACATGGCTGTCTGAACACTCACAAATAGTAGAAGAAGCTCAGTTTATATTTAGCTAGGTTTCTTTTCATAAAGGAATTCCCATGTTTTGTTCTTCAGAGTTTTAAAACCTCTAAAGCCATATACATTGAATTCCTGACCTGGCTTCAGAGCAAAATGTCAACTAAACCACCCTATTTAATTTTATTTTATATTAATACGTGAAAGGGGCCATGTTAATACAACTGAAGCCAAGTTTCTCTTTTCCTTCCCAAGATCTGGTGAACTGTAAAATTAATTTTGTCTTCAGCTGTTTGAAATTATAATTTATCAAAATGAATATGGAGAAATCATTGGTATAGCACGGCAGGTCAGAAAAACAGTATTTTCCACCTTGCAAAATACTGAAGATAGAAGCAGCAAATTGAAATTAGACCTTTCACATAGTGAGAATAGTTTTAGCCCAAAGGAAATATTCTTATAAATATTGATTATAAAGAATAACCTTCTCTAAAAAAGTTTTTTTTTTTGTTATATGAAGATATTAAAGTAAGCACACTGACATTTTTCTCACTTGCTGACTGTTTAAAGCAGAATAAATAAATATCAGCAAGCTTAAATTGGAATCCCATTGGTAAACTCTCATCACCCCTACTGTGCAGCTGAGGAAATGGGAGTAGGTTTCTCCAGGAAGAGCCTACAATTAGCTCAGCAGCACAAAGGCAGTTTGGTGAGAATCCAAACAGGAGGGCATTCCAACTGCCCTGTCCAGGAGAAATCACTTGGTTCCAGCACACCTGGCAGCTGCCACACAAGCACAAACATCACCCCCTGGTGCTGGGGTTCCTGCAGGCAGCTTCTGGAGCCACCACCAGGAGAATCTTCTCCTCCAAGCTCTCCCTGCTGTTTCACAGTGTGTGTGCACCACACTGGGCTTTACCTTCAACAGCAGCCACCGATGCTCCAAAAATTAACAGTGTGATACAGACAACCACAGCAAGGACAGCAGCCTCTGAGGGATGATTTTTTAGGGGAATAGGTTTCACAGGATGCAATGCTATGGTGAGAAGAGAGACGAAAGACTGGCAGTCCCTGGTTACAGAACACACACGAGCATTGTAGTGCCACTGGGAATGAAAATTAAATCCACAGCAAAACGTGATCAACTACTTTATAAACTTCCTTCCCTCTGACTAGCCCAAAGTTCTGGGACATTCTGTAAACCAAAGAGAAATTTAATCATCTCTATCAGGCATAAAATATTTGAACTGGGTCATAATCAGTTTTTATTAAATCTTTGTTCTCATGGCAAATCCTTAAATCAGCGGTGGAACTCATGATCGATTATATAAAGTGCTTAAGAACAAGGGAAAATGTAAACACTAAATGCTCCAATTTAATCTGCATTTTTACTATTAACAGCAAAAAAAGCAGACAATGTCTACTCAGACTTCACAAAAAGAAAGCTGTGTTCCACCAACAGGGCTCAGGCAAAAGACTACAGCAATTCATTAACTTCCAGATTTACAGACCTGCCCAAGGCCTACACACTGTGCTGAGATTTGACTGAAAACGTAAGCAGTGCTAGCTGAGTATCAGCCGAAATCATCTCAACACTCTGGAGTTTTGTACATGTTTAAAAGCATCTGCATAAAATGGCATTTGCCATTTCCCCATTATCCTTGATTTCCCTGGAAATCCTCTGCTCTTTCTGCAACCCAGTAATGCTTTCCCATGCAATCCTGACAGACTTGTCATTTTTTTTCCCATTAAGCCTATAATTCAATAATTATTCCTTCTCACAGGTGAAATGAGCAAAATGCTGATTGGACAGAAGCACACACTCCTCAGAGCTCGCCCAGATTCATCGCTTTGACCATCTGCGTCCTTCTCGACTCGGTGCCCACGAGCCATCCGTCACCAGGAGCAGCTCACGTGGCGGGGGGAGCAGGACGGGAAATCCTTCAGCCCTCAGCAATGCCTCACAAACTTCAGCACGCTGAAGGGTAGGACAGCAATCCTCCAGGCACACAGAAATTACTCCATGTGAATACCATCCCTGCTCTGATGTGAAGGAGCATTATGCCTGGAATGTTTTGGGGAATGTACCTACCTTACCTTTGGGACCCCTCGCCGATGTGAACTGGGCTCAAGTGTGTGACAAAATCTATACTTGAGCAAGAGCTCTAAAGGACAAACAGATGGGCCCTGGGCAGCAAAAACGCCATGTTCCCAAATGAAGCTGTTCTATACCGTGCACAGTACCCAAGGCACTGCAGCGTGCCAACGGCTGCACTGAAGCAACGACGACACGGCTGACTGAGCACAGAGCTGGAAATGTGGATTCCATTCCCAGCTCAACCGCTGAAAGAGCTGCTCAAACTGCAGCTGCTGCTATTGCTGTTTGCAGCTTTCAAACATTCTCGGTGATAATGATCTTGGGCTCAACAGTACCAAGTGGCTTGAGACAAAATTAAGCAGATTCAGGAGTTTGTCTGGTAAGGCTTCACCTCGGAGTGAACTCTTAGTTCTGGCTCATCTGGATTTGGATGTGCAATTCAGCTACCCTGCAGAAGAGTCTGTGCTGCTGAGCACGCTTCCCACGGACCCAGGGCACAGCCATTCACCTGCTGGCCAAGCTGGCAGAGAGCAGGAACTGCAAGCACCTTAATGAAACTGTTCCCAGAACTGGAAATCCCATCAGTGCCTGTACAACCCTGTGTGCTGTGTGAGGAATCAAAGAAGGGCCCAAGACCACTGCCAGACCCCAAAGGATGAGTGTGCTGCAGAACCAGGACACCCAGACCCCAAAGGATGAGTGTGCTGCAGAACCAGGACACCCCACCTCTCCAAGGAATCTCTGGGAGTTACACACCAATAGCAAACCTACCAACAATACAGTTTAAACAGAGGTCAAACATTTCTGGCCCTTTTCAGAAGGCTTTGGAAGCAGTAGCTAAACATAGAATTATTCCTTATGATTTTAGGGAATGTCGCTGGATTTAATTGTATTGCAGTGTAAAATTATCCGCATGTGTCTACAGGGAGCACACACCTGTGTTCCTGATGTGGCTGGACTATTCTACACTACTGAAAACAAAACTGCTCTTATCCTGTCATGTTGCTCAAGTGGCCACTGAATACTCTGAGACATCTCTTGCTTGTATATTCAGCTTTGTGAACAGCTGCATAAACCGCGTTCTTCCTGCTGCACTCTGTGGTATACAAAAGCTCACCGCAATCAGAGGGAAGCACTGCAGCAAGCACTGTGACACAGTCATTAATCCAATCATTAGGTCACTGTAGTGAAACTGTGTGCATGGTTAGCACAAAAGGGGAAAAAAACCCCAGACTGATGACTGGGATTGAAAAGGTCAATATGAAATACAATACTGACAAAGGAATTAAGCACATGCAGAACTGCATCACATGAGGGATAAGTACTTGCAGGCAGTTAAACACTGCTTAAGATGACACTATCTCAGCTACTTAAATGAGTAAAAGAACTCTACTTCAGAGCAAACCCTTTGGTTTTGTCACAACCCTACCCTCAAGCCATGAAAATAAAGAGCATATCAGCACCAGGATAAATATGCTGAATTAAACTGAGTGTAATTTCATTAGCTATTTCATGTGTTTAAAACCATGTCCCCCCCACACAACTTCCTTCCTTCAGGAAAACACCCTCCTCTAATCCACAGTAGCTTACTCAAACAATATCACATCTTACAGGATAAAACTTACCTTCCTCTGCTCACAGTTACGCAGAAACTTGGATTTCAGGAAGGAAAAACAAATGCCCACAAGTGTGGGAAGAATTAGGGAGGAAAAATTTAGTCTGTGCTTAAGAATAAATAGCCCCCTCTCTTCTCAAAAACACCATTAACTTGAGACCTTGGCACCCCATCTAATGTTCTTCTATTACCCATACAGTAAATTAATGCCTTGAAGCTCCTACTAATGGAAACATTTTTCACTGAGACTGGCGACTTTCTCATCCATGCATAGCTTATTCTAAGTCTCTGAGTTCATTCAGCTTCCCCCAAGCTAAATTTATTAAAAGAACCGAGCACCAACCTGAGCCTCCCTCTGCCAGGTACTTGTCCTTCGCATAGATGACAGAATCCAGCATCGACTCAAAGAGAAGGAAATAACCCTGTTTATAGGAAAGGGAAAGAACTCAGCAACCATACAGACAGATTTCATCAACACATTGTAAGCCCAGACACCCAGAGAGCTTCTCAACAACAGCACCGTCAGGTCAAAACTTGTTTAATAGAAAGTATCATCTTTAATTTCCCAAGATGCAAGTATGTAGCACATAGAAAACATAAATATGCCATCTACACCTATAATCACCCAACAAGAGTCCTACAACATCAAAAAGACATCAAACTGAACTCAAACCAAGTGAAAAGCTGCATGTATTGATTTTTTAGTAATAACTGCGAGGTTCCCAGGAAAATAAACAACAAAAAAAAAATCCCTTCCCCTTCAGATCTGCAAGTAACACGAAAACTATGGTCCGAGAAAGGCCAAATGGAAAGCATCTTTGCTTCTTCATATTTGCAACCTCGTGGTGCCCTGTGTCACCCTGGGCAATGCTCACCAAGAGAGGTGGAAATAAATCATGTACCAAAGACATCCCTTCTCTGGGTGTTCTACATCATTTAGCAGCACCCGGACTCGCACCATGTCCAGGATAAAAATGGTTAGACCTAGATTTGCATAGGGCTCTTCTGGGTTGGAATTAATTTTATGGCAGGTTAATCATACTGCTATTGGTATTCAGGATAACTTATTGTAAACTGCAGTGAGTCGTTTACTGAAACAGGGAAACATTCCTTATTTAAACATTTGAGATATTAAAAAACCCACATAGCAGTATTAAATAAAATTAGCATTTTATAGAGAATATCCACTTGCTCTACTACTTCTAAACAAACTGCAGATTTATGAGATCTACAGCCCTTTGTTTTCCAGCTGATACACTGATTTTATACATTTTCAATCCTCCAAGTTTGAGTACTATTGTTACTCAATATTCTAATATATTTCATCTACATCCTCACAACATCAAATCCATTAAGACAAATACCAGCAAAAGATTTTGAATTTTCATTTAACATCCTAATTTTCATTTCAGTTAAAACACAGCTTAGGCACATGGCTTGATTTATACATTGACTGCCAGCAGGCAAGAACAAAACGGACAACTGAAGTCCAGAATTTAGACCTGCAGTCCCACAATCCCAGTCAGCATTAATTTAACAAAGGAAAGCTAGGAAGTTGCACCAGGGAAGTTTCAGGTTGGATATTAGGAAAGATTTCTTCACTGAAATGGTTATCAAGCACTGAACAAGCCTGCCCAGGGCAGTGGTGGAGTCACCATCCCTGGAAGGATTTAAAAGTCATGTGAATGTGGCACCTGGGGACACGGTTCAGTGCTGGACTTTGACGTGCTGGGTAAATGGTTGAACTCAATGATCTCACAAAAATGCTTGAAGTTCACAATTGTTTATAAATGCTACCATCTGCAGCCTTCAGAACAAAAAACAGAACTGAAACCCCCAGAAACTTGAAGCATGACATATTTGTATTCAACAAGAACACAGCGTGAAAATAACAGCCACGTCCTTTTCTCCACCTGTTTCTTCTGGAAATAGTGCTCCCTCCACTGAAAACTTTCCTTCCCAATCCTGTCCGTTCCTCCACTTTACTGCCCCACTTCTGCACATGCCTAGAATACATCCCAGAAGGAAGACCACAGCTTTGTGGGCAACAGGGTTGCCAGTGAGTGAGCTTTGCTGAACAGCTGACAAGGCCGGGAGCTCCAGTTGCGTCAGGCAGGGATAATCTGATGCCCACAGCAAGCCAAAAGCACAGCGTGGAACCAGTTTTCTTTTTTATACTGTTACTCTTATGGCTTAAAAATAAAAATGTTTAGCTCAAAAAAATTTTTTTAGATGCCTGTAACTGAAAATGAGTTGTTTCCACAGTCTTTTAAAGGTAACCCCTAGGACATAGCTTAAGAGTAGCCACCAGCAGGAGTCAGTAACTCACAAAGTGACCATTTTATGGGTCAGCTCTTCACTTCCTTCTTTCTGCCCACTAACTGTGTCTGCCAACCCATGCAAGGAGTACAGCTGGAAGGCACTCTCCCATGAGAAACACAGAAATTTCTCAGCGTCCCTTCCATGACCTCTCCACTCTGGCACTGCACCCCCAGTTCATTAGAGCATTCCTGTAAGTTACATAAACCACCAGTGGTACTGGGTCGAGGCATTTACCACCAAATATACACCAAAATACACCCCAAAATACACCAAAATACACAAAAACATACACCAAAGCATTGTGCTCAGCGTGCTGTGCTCACCTGGGGTGAAAAAGAATGCAATTTCGCAGCCTGCTGCCCCACCTGCAGGGGAGCCTTCTGGAAAGAGAATTACACCTGACATCTCTTCCCCGTGATGCTCTGGGGCACTCTTGCTTCCCCCCCAAAAATGGTCAAGGGTTTTATTTTCTCTTAAGCAGGTGGTGACACCCTCAAAATCCATCAGTGCAAAGAGATCTCTAGGACACAAATCTGTGAGCTGCATATTATTAATGCAGTCTAGATAGTGGCTGAACTAAGGCACATAAAAGGTGACACTTTTAACTCTGGTAAAGGCAACCCGAATGCACAGAACACCTTAAAGCTGATGCTGTCCCATTATGCATTTTCTACTCACATGCTGGCCACTTCCTTCTCAGAAGGAACATGATATTTTTTATATTTGCAAAGCTGATATGAAATGTTCTCCAGGTAACAACAAAGCCCCCTATAAACAGACTGGACAGGAACAGAAATGCACAGCACTGTGGGGTGTCTGTTCCAGCACAGGCCTGTCTGCCCAAGGAGACACCCACTGAATCCACAGGAAAGTGAATATTGCTGCCTTTCTTACAGATCCTTTATAGCTGTACGCTGTGTTCCTAACAGAATTATAAAAGGCTCATCAATCTTTGATGCCTTAATATCCTGCACTGGTAATTTCTTTCCTATTATTCAAATATCCTACAGCATTCTTGTATTTATGTTCATTTTAATTCAAAGCTACATAAAAATATTTTGCCAATCGATCAAAATGTAAGTACTGCAAGTTCTTTTAGCTTTACTGCTTCAGTATTTATCATGATAATCTTTGTGGAGAAAAAGAGTTTAAGCTCTTCAAAAGCATCAAAAAGTAGTATTAGCATGTTTACAACAGCAAGAATTAGCTGAATTTTTGGTACAGGAGAAAAAGAACATGTAAAGGTAGAATTGAGAAGAAATGCTGAACTACCTGAATAAGAACTGTGTTTCCCCTCTGCCTGCTATCAAAGATGCACTTTATTATTTTCTGTAACATTACTGGTCTGGTTCTCCAGATTCAGAAAGGCCCAATACTGAATATTTAATGAGATGAAAAACAGCCATCAAATCACTGGCCCACAGAATCAACTTTATCTTTTTTAATCCCCAGCAGTATAAAAAAAGTGCATTATTTTCTTAAACTGCAGTTTCTAGTTACAAGATTTCCACTGGCCTGCAGAGTAAAACGAGTTACAGGAGGTTTGCAACACAGACTGGACAACAGATTCTGACTTGTAACACAAAATTTAATCTGGCATTAACAGATGCACAAAACTGACGTGGCCCACTCAACGTCATGAAAAACTACATTTCATTTGACAGAATTCCCTCCAAACCTGCAGCACATTTAAAGGACAAGCAGCTGCTACACATAAACTCCTCAGCATGCTCTGCTGCAGCACCAACTCCCACATGCTACGTTTGCCTTCATGCTGATCTGTTATGTGTGATTTAATAAAATAAAAAAAAAAGAAAAATAAAGGAAATAATTCATTACTGACAGAGCAAGCTCATAAATTTCAGAGTAACAATGGCTTGGTCATTATGCACACTCTGTTGTTTCCTTAAATAAATAAAAGTGAGAACACCTAATGGGAGATGTGAAGAGCAGAAAGGTGATACCCATTACTGGTGTTGCCAAAAATAAAGGAAATAACTGTGACTCTCTCACAGAAATAGGGGAAAGGAGGAAGGAGAGAGAAGATGGTTTCCAGTGTTTCAGCCATGCTCACTTCCTTGTCCTCTTTCCTACATCCTGAATGCCCAGGATAATATAATAGCCCATCCTCATGTAATTTCAAAATTATTTTAAAAAAGAGGAAGAAATATGAAAGTAAGAAGAGAAAAAGGAGAAGAGAAAAGATGAACTATCTGCCCAAAGATATGATTAAAAGACAAGTGCTGGGTTGTATCCTCAGTGTATTTTAATCTGACAGCCAGTTTTATCTCGTATAAAACCTTACTGCATCTTGAGTACCATGAAGCACTGCAGAAAAAACCCCAATTTATGGGTCTGTGTTACACACTAACATTGTATTTAGACAACCATCTCAGGCAATTGTCTCTCACAGTAAAGCCCTTCACAAACAAGGAATGCGGATACTCTCAAGTGAATAAATCCTGCAACCTTTAGCTTTGCAGTTTTAGCTAGAGAATGGAAGCAAAAGCAATACTGATGGGCAAAAAAACCTGCACACAGATGCAGCTGTGCAAGAACATTCCGGAAAAGTCTTACAAACATTTTGTTTCTTTTGGCACTCATCTTTTCAATGAGCAGCCTATGAAGTTTACAATTACCCTGCCTAAATATGTGAGCAATAACACAGTCACCTCTGTATGTCACATTTCCCTGCCCAGGGATGCACGTGAGCCCACAGTCTGAATCACAAGTAGGGGATTTATCTGTAGGTGACTTGTGACACAAGCAGACAAGCAACAAAATAATAGAGCCTGGTAGTGGTACACAAACTTTTAATTACACAAATTAAGGTTTTTAAAGGTTTCACACATCAGAGCTCTGGGCAGGCAGGCAAGCAGGATGATGCACTAGAAGCTCGCAGCCCTGATACAGGCCATCTAACAGTCCTGGGGAGGGAAACCTCCACAAAAACAGGGTCAGCAGTGGTATTTTATATAACATTCCACCATTCCTGCATCCCAATAACCTTTCTCCAAGAACGGAAAGGCTTTCTCCTTGGAGAATGTGTTTGGTTATCAGAAGAGGCCATTCCCTGGCAATGTGGTTCTCTGGGTGAAGTGGCCCTTCAGCCCAGCCCCTGTGCCCCTGGCTCACAGCTCACAAGCAGTCCCTCCTGTGAGGTTGTGTCAGACTTCACCCAAGTTTTGCTGCAATGTCCAGCTGTCCTTGGGGTGAGAGTGTGAACAGCTTCATCTGGACCTCTGGAAGTCCAAGAGGCCCCCAGTGTTCAGCAGCCTGCCCTTGGGATACCCAGAGAGGAGCTCACAGCTCACCACACCTCCAGCGCCCTTCTCTGTGTTTCACACACTGGGTTTGGCTGAACACAGTCACAGAAATGTTCACATCAACACACATACTTCAGGTGGCACAAACCGCACTTAGCGCTTCACAAACTAGTTCAGTGCTAATTTCTTTCCCAGGCTTAAATAAAACCACTGAAGAGAGAGTTGCTCTTCGTTCAGCCTCTAAACCTGGAACATGAAAAAAACATATCCAGGGGAATTTGAAATGGGAAAATATGATTTTGGAAGATGGCAGGTACGCATTTGAAATGTAAATTTCTACGTAGACACAGAAGCACTCACACGCCTGCCCACTGTGTAATATTTAAGATGCTTCTTCCGTTTTTCCATTATTTAAGGGAACAAACATACAAATGAAAGAGAGGGAAGAATAGCGAGCAGTTTGTGGCAGTCACAGGTCACTTCTGCAATTAAGTAAATGATGATCAGAAACCATCACACTGAGATGCTCATAATGCAAGGCTGTACCTCTTGTAAGACACTGCTCTATGTGACAGCTTTTTCAGAAAGCCTAATCTAGAAACAGTCCTGGGAGAATGCAGTATTTTTCCTCTCTGTTGCCTCATACTTGTTTTTAATTTTCTGATGTTCCAGACACAGGTCTAAAAAAAAAAAAAAAAGCTTATTGTGTACTGGTCTTAAGCAGCGTTCTATACCAAGCAAAACAACGTTATGGCTCCACAAAAGGGTTTGACATTCACTAATCTAAAAGCAGTTTGCTTTCTAAACAGAACTGCAACTTCTCATATTTTTGTTACAAAGGAAAACATGAGAATTTTCTTGCCAGTCCATACAGATTCTCTACATGAAGAGCTGAAATCTGACATATACTGAATTCTTTTTTGCTCTCATGCTTCAACATTTCCAAGCACTTAAATTCACATATTAAGAACAGATTTCACACTCTATCATGCAGGGAAGGAAATGAAAAAGCAAATTCACACAAGAAAGCCAAACAAAGAGGAATCTTCATCTGCATCTAGGCAACATAACGCTCCTTTCTGGACAGTGTTGGAACAGCGTGTACACTGTCCAGCCATCAATCTTATTTCCACAGCATTGTCCTCTTTATCTCTGTATTGCAGCAGCCTATAAAAATCCGAACATTCTTAAATATTTAGGATACCTAATTAAGTGAAGTGCATGTGGCTACGTAATTACGACATAGAAAAGGTAAATTAGCAGACAAATGAAAAATATCCAACATTCAGTACTTCCTTTCTTACAAGAGCTGAGTTTTGAAACCCTTTCCTTCACCTTAGAGGCACTGATTTACAACTTGACTTCAGCTCCCCTGCTCAGGTTCCCTTTAAAACCAAATCTTGGGCTCCAGAAGGAGAAATGTGATTTTGGGAACATTAATCTCAGTGCACGCATTAGGCCGCTGATCAGAAGTTTCCCTGAAAAAACTATAATTGCATTTCTAGTGAAGCCACCATCCTGTCAGAAATCACCAACCATGATGTGCTATTTTTAAAGCACTGGTTTAAACCAACGGCTTAAACTATCCTTGAAACTAGTGACCTCATGTTTCAAATAAGGTACATTAGAGCAGTGCAGGAAAAACTGCCGATTTCTAGATCACTGATATATGCAGTATTAATTAAAAATTAAGAAAAAGCAAACCAATTTATTTTCATCTTTCCCCGAAAACCAGGTAGATACACACGGATCCACAGCAAATGCATGACCTCCCCCCAAAGGCCCTTGTACACAGCAGAACAGCCACAGTTTGTTAAAAAACAAAACTAACCCCACAAAGAAACAAGTAACTTTGAACATAAAGTTTCATTACTGATCTTAAATTTCAGGCAGAAAGGTGTTGCAGAATAGATGAAGGAAAATGGGCATGGGTCATTAGAATGGCTGTGCGAGCAAGAAGTGTAGGCAAGAGAGCAACAGGCCTTGAGCAAGAGTGAAAAGTGCTGGGTTCGTAGTACGTGACTAAAAGCAGGTGCTTGGCAGCTGAATCGACAAAAACAGTGTGACAAAAACAATGTAACCTTGAACATTGGGAAAAACAAGGAACGTTATAGTTAAAGTAAGAAGGGAGAACCCTGGACGCTCAGATTGCAAGAGAGGCGGAGTGACACAAAAATAGCAGATGGTGGCTTAGCCAATAGTAAAATGACTAGTAGGCATAATTAACAGTAACTCTATAAATGTAGTGTGGATTAGAAATAAAGTTGAAGCTTGCTTTATCATTCACATTGAATCGACTGCTTGTCTTCCTTCACCGCAACAGAAAGGAATTTTTAAGTCCCAACAGCTGGAAACAGCATGGAGAAAACCTGTGTTTTGAAGTGCTTTTCGAAGGCCTGTGATAGGAGGATACTGAATAGCAGAATTTCGCCAAAAAGAAGTTACAAGAGATGTTTCCTCCCCCATTTTTGATAGGAATGCCTGTTCCACATGTGACTGTGAAACTCAGGCTGGCACTGGGTTTTGTAGCACAGATTTCTTCATTAGGATTAATGGCAGTAGCAAGGTAACAGCCACCACATGAAAAAGGTAACAGGCCAACAGCTGAAATCCAATGGAGTCCAGGAGATGGCTCATTTAGACACTGCATTTCCTCTTGTCCATCACACTTCCTTTAAACTTCTAAACATCTTTAAAATCAGTGTTTTGACTGTTACACTAAAACCCAGCAATGCAAAGCAAGGCTGTTTTCAAGCTTTTCAAGCTCTCCCAGTATTTACAGATTTCCAGAGGCAGCACCTCCCCTCCTTATCACCTCTTCTGCACAGTCAGGACAGTCCTTAGCTGAATTTGCAGACTGAAGGTATTTTACCCACCAGAATGATCTGCTGATGACTACTGCAATATTTCTCCATGGCTTGCACCTGAGCAGCCACAACAGCATGACTGAGTGGTTTACAGATTTGCAAAGCAACTACGTAACAGAAACTTGCTGCACCTGAAGCAGCTCAGCTGCACTTGGAGAAGCTTGACTGGAAAGAGCTTGAACAAGAGGGAGCAGGAATTGTGTCCAAGTGCCACGTAATCAGGACTGCCATCCCACCTCTGACATTGTCAAAGACACTGCTGGAAGCAGGATAGATGCTTTGGTTAAAAAAAAAATGGCATCACTTACAGAATAACTTTTCAAATGAAATAAAACACATATTTTTCCTGAAAATAACTTGAAAAGAATAGTCATGCACCTTACCATCCACTCAGATATAATTACATCGACTTTTTCCAAAGGCAGATCCACTTCCTCGATTCTTCCTTTGACTAACGTAATAATGTTTTCAAGTTTATTTAATCTGCAAGTCAAAACATAAACAAATTCGTTTCTATTTCCAATTCACGCTGTCAAGAGAGATATACTGACATCTATATTTCGCATTTCTCCCGTCACCAACTTTTTGGTTTAACTAACCAAGAAGCAGTAGAACGTACTATTCCTCAGTTATATTTCAGAGGGAACGTTTCCAAGTAGCTAAAAATTGCAGCAGATTTAGTGCCAGGAGAAGATGGCAGACAGTAGATCTGTATACCTCCAACGTGCCAAGCATGCAAATGTGCAAGCTTCAGAAACCAGAGAAAGAGAGGAGAGGACAATTTAAAGCTGCTGGTCCTGTCTATTTAAAAGTTGCTCTGTACCACTTCTGCTCCTTTGACCTCCACAGCCATCAGAGCCTACTCACCACACCAGGACAGCAGTGGAAATTAACTCCCTTACAAAGCTGCTTTGCACGACTCGGTTTTTTATTTAACCAAACCAGCTGCAAAGTCACCGAGAACAAACCTTCCCTGTAAATCAGCAGCACAGTTCCTCCCCACTAAAGGCACCCTCCCCACGGGGATTTGGGCAAGAGCGTCTGCAGCGCTCAGGCGTTGCCTCATACGCACGTCATGGTCCAAGCGCCCTGCACAAGGAAGGAGGGACTGGGACACGACTACAGGTTTTGGAACAAGAGCTGCACGACAGTGAAATTACCAAGCGTGTAAATGCTCGAAATGTACTGGTTTGCTTCCTGGCAAGCCACATCAGTCTTTCCTGTATCTTTATTAGCATAGCTGTTCTTACAGAGGGCAGAAGAGTATTCTCACCACGGAAATTCATCTTCCCACCGCAGTTCTTATCTCTGCCCCTTCCCTCCCTATCCTGGTATCTGACTCTTACATTCTGTCTGGCTTTCAATGCAGCCCAGTAATGACATTAAAAATTCAATCTAAAAGACAATGGAAGAACCATCAGTATGAAGGGAGGGAAAGGCAAGGGTCAAAGGGCTCCCTGAACACACGGGCTGTTGCAAAGATCAATTAAATCCTCTGCACAAGATGGTCTTCTGTTAGAAGGCAGTAGTTCATTACTAATATTATATTTAATGCTCTAAACAGAAGTAAAACGAGAGGATCAAAGTGGGAAATGTTAGAGAGCTACTACCCACAACAGTAACTTAAGAAGGACTAAAAGATATCTAGAGATAACTTTCTAAATGACCACATCCAAGGACACAATTTAAAACAACAGTGAGAAGAAGGATTCATTCACTACGGACTTGTTTTCAATTATAATGTTGAAAAAACCCCAAACCAACCAACGTAGTTTACATATTGTAGGAAAAACTGAGATGTCATTTCTGAAGTCTACTTCAACTTTCTGCTCGAGCTTAACAGTGATGAGTGACAAAGGTCAAGTCACTCACCGTGCTGGAAGTTTTACAGGGACTGCTCACAGCACGAGAAAGAAAAGGCAATCATTTAGTTTAAAGGAAGTTTATTTTTAAGGCTACTCAGGCTATGCATTCGGGTTTACTTACACACATGGGCTGCACTGTTTCCAGTAACTGGCATGCCAGAAACTAACCTGAATTCTGGGAGGGACAAAAGCTCTTGAGCACATGCTTGACTCAGAGGTGGAAGCACGCCCCAACAGTCATTTTTTAAGCTACAGAGGTGTTTAGAATTCCAATAAATATTTGTTACTCCACTGCAACTCTGTCAGCTTTATTCCTTTGGGAAAAGTAGGTTTAACCAGACAAATATAAATTGTTTTGATGTGAACTGGGGACTTTAATGTGAATTGAACCTTTTATAGCAGAAGGTACCTATAAATGTGCAGCCTTACTGATGACTTGCTGTGCACTTCAAGCGGCAATTCATCACTCTTAAGAGTTTAAGAGTTTTGATTCTCTGTTTTTCTTAGAGGCCTGCCCTTCTCCTCCCCAAAGATAATACACATTGACTGCTACTTCTGTTCTCCCCTAAGTATAAATAACACCCAAAGGACTTTGTGCACTAGTTGGAAGTTACAACAGCCCTAAATCTGTCATCTAGTACATTTGATATAAAACACTACTTCACATTTGCAACCATTCTGAAGACGTCAGGGACTCATGGGAAAAGTTCTCTTTAAGCAGTTCTTGTGCCAGAAAAGCATTTTAGTCAAACATGCATTTAAGGTTTAACATGGTACTTTTCCCAAGCCGGTATTTATTTCATAGAGTAATTTTACAGCACCCAAGGGTGCCGTGCTGCACCACCAAGGTGTGAGTGGTACCGAACAAATTCTGCACACACATTACTTCTGTACCACTCGAGCTCACACAAACAAAAAGTCACTCCCAAATTCTTCAGTCTCTACCCAGATTTTCTTTTTCATAGTTGCTCTGACAAAATCACCCTAAATGAAAAAACCTACAGGCCTCAGCTATCAACACTGCAATGCTGAATGAGGGGAGAGCAGTTGACAGGTGAGGGATTTTATTTTCTGTAACACAGACAAACTGTAGAAACTATTGAGAATTCCTATAAAGAAACAGAAAACTAACCATTTTCTGGTTAGTTTAAAAAAACAAAATAGCGTCACTTATAGAGGAACTTTACAAACCACAACTTCTCCTACCTAATGATGTCCATGGCCTGATAGATGATTTCAGACTGGTCCACTCCAATCACTTTCTTCGCACCCGCTTTGGCAGCAAACATGGAGAGTATTCCAGTGCCACAGCCAACATCCAAAACCACCTGAAAGGAATAAATGAAAGCAAAACCACCTCATTTTCCTTGCTTCTCTACACTTCTTTCTGCATCAGTGAGATACCACGTTCCAACAGAAGGAATAAAGTCCTACTGTTACGTGCAGAGATATCCAAGTCAAACTGCAGTTCTACCTCCACACTCTACCACCTTTTCCAGAGAGATACTGAAGCACACTAATTCCAGCTGCAGATTAACCCACTCACATGGGAAACAACAGCAAGCAATTATGTTGGAAACACCTAAAATGCTACATGAACACGAGAAAAAGGAAATTACAGCCTGAGCAATTTTAATCACTGAATCACTAATAATTGAACTTAGCACTGGCACTGAAAAAAAACCATACTCTAGCTGCAGTTTTTAATTAAGAATCCACTCAGAAACTTGATTTAGGAATTCTCTGCCAGACGTGGCCACAGTGCCTCAAAACAGCTATGGCTCAAGATGACTAAATTTTAAAAGGGTCACTGGCACAGTTTTAACACCTGGAAATATTTTCTGTCTAACACTATTTATAATCAAAATAGACCTTAAAAAATCCAGTTAAGATAAATCCCTAGAGTTTTTAAGAAAGAGTAAATTTCACCACTACACCTGAAAAAAGGACACTTAGTACAGTAAGATCCATGAAAATGCCTGGGGTTTTGTAGATCACATATTAGCTACTACAGGAAGACGGAACAGTTAAAAAATGTGAAGCAACTAAGAAAAGACTAGGAATTTATTACTAAGTCGAGTTGAGCTGCCAGCAGTTTTAAGCTTCACAAAGAGATTTCACCAAGTAGCCTTTTCCAGGCCTTGCTATTGTATATTTCTTCTAACTGCTGGAAACTTCTCAACAGCTAAAAACCTAATGAACGTGTTACAGACGATTTTTAAGCTGAGTTCCAGGCTTGATGTTTTCACAGAATTGCCGGGGCTGAAAGGCATCTCTGGAGATTCTGAGATTTTACTACACTGGCCAGATCATCAGTGGTCTTATTGTTAAACTCCTATCTGACATAGCTAAGCTTTACTAATGGCGTTAAAAAACTCTAAGCATGAAACCCAAAAATGTTCTGCAGTCTGCAAATCAAACCAAGTTTCCTAAATGCTGTGTAGAGCCACTCATATAACACACAGCATTTAAGCATGAACAGAATCAGAAGTGCAAAGAGAGACTTCCTTTCCTATAATGAGACCTAAACATGAGAGTAAGCACAACTTCCTACACACTGAACAAGAACACTGAGCCAGAATTGCCAGCCATAGCAAGCATTTATTAGAAGGGAAAACTGATTTCACTGTCTCTCCTCCTCAGAGTGTAAAACCTGCCCTCACAGCTCTCACTTCATTCAACACTTTTCCAAAGACGGCATCAGATCCCTCACTAATCAATCCCACATTTGAGAACCACAATCCCATTTTGCAAGATATTTCTAGGCAATAATGCACCCCGCAGCTGATACACTTTCCAGCTTATAAGCTACTGATCACCCTTGCTCTGGCACAACAAAACCTTACACTTCACCTGCCAAAGAGCAGCAAAGCCAATACTTGAATGGTCTGCAGCTCAGGTCTGCTTGCCTTCCTTGTACACAATTCTGTACATTCTGATGATGGACACAGAGCAATGATCCTGAAGCCAGCAGGAGTAAAAGCAGCTGTTCATCCCTAGCAGTACCGTGCAAGGGAGCTTCTGCTGTGGTGGTCTGGGAACTGACTGCCACCCCTCCTGGGAGAGCCACTGACAACCTGGAAACAGACTGAAAACATCAGTATGATGACTTTTTGCTGCACTTGTGTAGAGGGAAGGCAAGCTGTGGATAGAGTTACTCATTCCACCTGCAACTCTTCTGCAGCTGTTGTTTCAAAAGGAGGCAACTCTCCAGCTCAGAAGTTACATGAGAGCATGTTACCTTATGGCTACGGAATTCCCTGAGCTGAATCTGCTGGAGATGGGAATAGGAAATAAAAATCAATATTCTTGCGGCTGCTGAAATCTCACACCCCCCAGCATCACCTATTCTAACATTTCACCTATGGTAGTTAACAAAATCACCGAGCCATGACAGCTGGAAGTCACAGCCAAAATTAAACCGCTGTGAAAGAATGATCTTGATGTACAGTCGCATGAAAGAGAGCAATCACCACAAATTGGAAAAAAATCAAAACAGACACCACTTTGGACAGCTGCCCTGGTCACTTAAAAGACCCAGATGGAACTCATCTAGCCCTAGGCAAGGGATGGGGTGGAGAAAGAGGCACTGGAGAGACAAGACACAGGCTGGAGTACGTGTGAGGAAGGCAAAGACAAGCAGAGTGATTGGCAATTAGCCGAAGGACAAGGGTTTCCCGCTCACAACGTTCTTGCAGTGATCACATATGGCCTCTCACCAAAGGAGCTGCACTGGCGACCTGACAGCACCACAGCCTCACACCCTCCTCTGCAGCCTAAGCAAATTCTGCTTTCAGTGACAGCAGAAATTACTTGAAACTCAGAAAAACAGGAGGCCAGGGACTTTGGCCAGTTAAATTCATCAATGAACCCTTAGTAGGACAGTGATTTAAAAGCTCATTTTATTCCCTGAGTATGGCATTGATGCTTGCCTCAGACTTCAGTCTCACAACAAAAACTAAGCATGGCAACAGTGCTTGAGTAAACAACTATTTTTCCCCCCAAAAATACTCTCATTGTAAAATGGACCACATTTCCTGAGTACAGCCACCTTCACTGCTCCTGCCAGGCAATTTGAATTGTCCCATTCTCATCTCAAATACATTTGACAGGTTGAAAACAAAGGCAGCAAGCAGGATTCATTCAAGTTCTAATAATTTATTTTGAAAGCTGAGAGAGAACAAACGAATTGGCTGGTTCTGAATAAAATATGCGTAATAAACAAACCTAGATACTCTGTTATCATCTATCACCATGCAATCACACCTCTTTAGCAACCTAAAGGTTAGGATGCAGACTTGCATCAAAAGTGAGTATACAAATTTAGCTCTTTGAACAAGCTCCTCCCAAACTACCTCACAACTGTCCACTCAGAAAAAAGCCAAAATAGCATCAGTATGTATTTTCCAGGGAGGAATGCCATAAGGGACTTCTAGGAAATACAATATCACACTTTTTCTCTTTTTTTTTAAAATTGTAAATAAAATTTAAGGGGAAACAGCCTTTTTCTTTAAGTTGGAGTTTTCACTCATGAATATGATTCTGAAAGCATTATATATTACATTAAGCAAAGTATCTTACACAGCTCCTTCGGCAGAATTCTGTAGCAGAAGTCACCTCAAAGCCAGATTCCTGCAGAAAACCCCATATTTTCTCCATAACATCAAGAGGAAGCTACATCATTTGGCCAGACACAGAAGTTAAGCAGGGCCCTGGTCCCATGGATGGGGGATATTGGGAACTCAAAGCAATCGAGATCTGTCTTTCAGTTCAACCTCAACACACAACCATGGGTTTGGATACACCATGGATTTGAGGTAACCTTGACCAAAAACCTGCTGTAAAAACCCTGTTCAGCAATCAGTTTGGAGATGTTGCAATAATTGAGGTGTTCCTCAGAGAAGCTGAATGCTTTCACAACAGAGTAAGCACACACGTTGTCTGTTCCCTGAGCACGTGTATCTCCTCCCGGGGCTCAAGCAACATTGACTCCAACAGTTAATCCACATTTTGCTTTGAATGTTCCCAGCGTGAACATACAACACAGAAGAAACTCTATCAATCATGAAAAATTACTGTTCCACACGGCCTCACACTTTGGGTAACTTCAGATCAGTCTCATCCTGTGAAAACCTGCAGTTATCAATTTCAGGGGCATCCGTGAAACTGAATTTCTCCCGGGAAAGTTTTGTTTCCTTTATTGATCTCTCTGCTGTGTTAGATGAGTTGCCCTCCTACGCAGTCACCTGCATCATCTGAGGAGCTGGCGGCATAATTCTACACTTTTGCTTGTTCTCTCTCTATAACCAAAGAGTTTGGAAAGGTTTAGTAGAAACGGGCTTGTGACATGAATTGAGGCACAAAAATGAAGAAAACTATTTCCTGGGTTTTTTTCTGCTATAATTGCCAATTGAAAACTGAGGTAAGACATACAAAGAACAGGCATAATCAAACACTGAAATACTTCCTGCCAGGACAGAACCGTATCTCCCTCAGCACTCCTACAAAGGAAGGCTGAGAGGATTGGGATTGTTCAGCCTGGAAAAGAGAAGGCTTTGGGGTGACCTAATTGTGGCCTTCCAGTATCTAAAAGGAGCCGGAAAGATGAAAAGAGACTCTTTACAAGGGCCTGGAGCGACAGAACAAGGGGGAATGGGTTTAAATGGAAGAGACTAGGTTTAGACAGGATACTAAGAAAATATTCTTCCCTGTGAGGATGGTGAGGCCCCAGAACAGCTTGCCTAGAGAAGGTGTGAATGCCCCATCCCTGGAAAAAAACATCCAGGGTCAGGCTGGACGGGACTCTGAGCAACCTGGTCTAGTGGAAGGTGTCCCAGCCCATGGCAGAAGGGCTGGAAGTGGATGATCCTGCAGGCCCCTTCCAACCCAAACCATCCTGTGGATCTGAGAACTCACAACACAAGGAATTAATGAGAAACAGGCAGCAGAAATACAAAAGCCAAGAAGGATCATTATTGCACAGGGGTCATAACCACTGTGAGATCATATCAGGGAAACCCCTCCTCACTGCAAATGAAACACCAGCTCACAGTTCCAAGCCCTTTAGTAACAACCCTGTCTGCAGACACAAACCAGCACGAACTCAAAAAAATCAGTTACACACGAATTCCTTCCCAGCTCTAATTACACAGGGCTTCCAGGACATTTTTACCGGATCAGGCATAGATAGAAATTCACTTAATCCTGGTAAAGAGCCCTCAGAGAGATTCCACCCAATATCCTCGACATGAGAGGCTCAACTTCTCCCTTGCAGGATAATTAATGAAGCCCTGCCATGGCACACAGCACAGTGACAGCAGCGATCAGCACTGCTCTTATCAGCACAATGCACCCTCCAGCAGCTCAGCTGCTCTCCAGCACCTCATAAAGCCAGAGCATGCTGAATCAAACCCAGAGCTACAGAGCAGCTACCCCGCAGGATTTCTACCACTTGAGACAAAACCAACCCCAGAAATGACTGTACTCTGGGCAGCTGTACCCACCTTGTCCTTGAAGAGATGCGGGTTTTGATAGATGAAGTCTCGATAGCTCTCCGTCCGGACTCGATCCTATCAGTCAAAGAACAAAGGGGCTTCACTTCCTCTGCTTAGGTACAGCATAAAAATCCAAAATGCTGAAAAACCTGCTTTTTCACTTGGCCTAAGGATGCTCTGTGCATATAGGACTTACAGGGCCCTGCCATCATGACACTGCCATATGAGAATACTGCAGAATTCATGGGGCAAATGAAGCCAGTTGCCTCAGCTGGAGAAAAAAACAAGGAACTATTTTGTGGTTTCCTAATTCTGCTTTTTTTCCTGACTATTTTAAAGCTCCTAATACCTGTTCATCACCATCCAGGAACAGCAGTAATAGAGTGACAATACTACACCACCTTTACATAGAAACCTCCTATACGATGCTGAAAATTTGAATCACAAGCTCATAAAATATTTTGCATCATTTTGTTCTCTGACACCCCTGTGACACGGGAGATTTCGTGAAAAAAAAAGTTATGCATAAAATTAACTTGTTTGTATTTCTGAACGAGCTGCAAATTTGCAATCCTGATGAGAAGCTCATAGTTAAAGCTGTACAGCCCATTTTACGGAAGTCCAGCACGGTAAATAAGTTTGACTGAAACACAACAGCGCCAGAGAAGGTGGAATATTTTCAGGCATAGAACAAAACATTTGCGGTATCTCAGTATATCAAGGCCAGCAGCACAGCTCAGTTTACCAGCAAGGTAATCTATTAAAACATTGATTCTCTTAACATGCATCAGCAGGTACACAAATTGACAGCCAAGTATAGGTTCTGGAGCTGCTGTTGCAGTTCAAGTGTTACAGAAAAGTAAAAAACAAAAACAAACCAGCAATTTTTTTCTAGTGCTAGTAACACTGAAGTATAAAATCTCTTATTAAATCTAGTATTTTTCTACTACAGCAAGTTAAGAATTTTTAGAAACAGAAATTTTCTGCAGTGAGATAGAACAAAGTCTATTTTAATAAAAAAACGAGATCGAGAACAGTGACTCAGAACAAAGGATACAATAATAAAAATTTTGGAGACAAAAAGTTATTTTGAGGCTTGAAAATCCTAAAATCCAGCTTCAGGTGTAAAAGTACTGTCACACACACAACCCAAAGAAGCAGCTGGGGTTTATTTTAGAAAATTCTGCTTTAAAATCCTACATAATTAATATGAGTAACAGAACCCGTGACCCTTTAACAACATACGGGTTTTCCACGGTGTTATATTCAGAGTAACTATCTTTAGTACTTCACCTCTACTGCAGCATACAATAGGATTCGCTGAAAGAACCAGGAAAGTTTAAAAATAAATAATCAATTGAGAAAGCAGCCAGCTGGAAAGCTTTCAGCCTTGCATCCTGCCCCTCACATTATTCAGCACAGGCAAGCACTTCGGGTCTCTATTCCCCAATCCCCTCCTCCCACTCGACATTTCCGTGGAAGGCTCTCTTGGTTTAGGGAAAATGGTACAAAAACGNCCTGCCCCTCACATTATTCAGCACTGCCCCAACTCGATGCAGCTGCAGCGCAGCCAAGCACTTCAGGTCTCTATTCCCCAATCCCCTTCTCCCACTTGACATTTCCGTGGAAGGCTTTCTTGGCTTAGGGAAAATGGCACAAAAACATATTAAGATACAGCTAAGAAATTCTCAAGCAAAAAGGTAGAGCAAGGGAACCACCAGTCACTTGGCCAGTGTGAAGTAACAGTGTTCTTGCTCCACCTCTGAAGTGTTTGCAGAAAAAACACCCCAAACTGAACCTCTGTCTCACCACTACCAGGCATAAGGGAAAAAAAGGGTTTCAAGACAAAACAGTTTCAGAAATGGGCTTACAACTCCGACAGGAAGACTGTTTTCTTAAAAATGTTCACGTAGTAAGCCACCACAGTTATGTAAACAAGGTAAACATGAAAAAAAAATCAAAGTGAATGCCTAGCATCAAGATAAAATTTCAGTGTGCACCCAATAAAAACAATCATTTTCCTATGTTTTGGAAAGTCAAACGTCTTCTTAAAAGCATTTTGACAAACATACCCTGAAATCAGTAAAATACAGTTTTGTACCCATCTCCTTGTGCAGAGATGCAGATTTATTGCAAACTTTATTGGCGACCAGAAAGGCTTCCTCATCCCACAGCCTACATCATCTCAAACGACAGCTTTATACAGCTGCAAACCAAACACCCATCATTTCTATTTATCCTCAAGACCTCAGCTATATTTTTATAGCCATACGTTCTGGAAAACATTCTGCAGCCATCTCTGTGCTTCTGTAAAATCCCCTCCCCTTAATATTAACCTCTCACTCTCACTGTTCTTAACACAGACTCGTGTGTATTTCTGCATGGGGGCCACTAAATGATTTACAGAGCTTTATGTGTGAGCTGCAGGGACAAAGTCGCTTCTCAGCTCTGTATCCTACCTCTACATTAGACAGAAATTTTATTTATTTATGCCTTAAAACAACAAAACTGCTTATAACTTTCACAGCTATGCCATTTTCTCTGAAAGGAAGCAGTAAGAGATTTTCACTTACAAGTTAATTGTAAGCTGTTGGGCTTTGTGCTTGGGTTTTATTTTAAAGTTAGAAGGCCATACATAGGTTTGCCTCAGAAGGGTTTTCAGCATGAATTTTTTAAATCTTTAGCATATAAGAGGAGCACACAGTTCCAGAGGTTCAACACCATGCGATCAATACACTGAACCGTGAACAAGTAACTATTTTGTTTACCCAGTGCAAGAGAAAACCACAATGTTTGAGAAATGGTCTTGCCTAACAAATACCATTCGTGAGGAAAATATAAAACTAAAGAAAAATTATCCACTGTCTCTACTATGTTTTATCCTTTATGTTGTAAGCAAGCAGGAAAAAGCTGCTTTTGGAAAGGTCAGGCTGTGGTACAGGTATTGTAAAATCAAGCATAACTGTAAATGATTTTATGTTCCTAATGCTTCCTGTAAACAGTGTTTATACAAAGGAAATAAAACTGAAAAATGATCTCTCAGCCCAACTAGCACCAAAAAACCTCTCCTGGACTGAAAGGGTTAAAAATGCAGCTGCTCTGCAGTACATTTACAGGCACACAGCCCACTTCACTCCACCTCTCCTCTTCAGTCCCACTCAGATGCAGCGGAGGCGACTTTCTAACCTTTAGCATCTCCTCGTGTATCCCATAATGCCCATAGGAGCTGAAGTAAACGCCATCCTCGTCCTCCTGCAGGGCTGCAATGGCGCTGGGCGACGAGCTGCTCCTGACATCTGCGCTCATCACAAACTCCTGAGCAAATTGTCTGGAATCAATTTGAAAGATACCCTTGAGACGCGTTCATGGGACCATGAAAAGAGGGCAGGGCTGGGCAGAGCGGGGAGAAAGGGCTTGGAAGAGGGAAGGAATCCAGGAATCCAGGCTGCCCCGGGGCTTGGCAACAATGGGAGCGGCTTTAGGTGTGCACATCCTCCCTCTGCAGGCTCCTCGGGACTGCTGCAGCACCGCACTCCCTCCGGCACCCTCCTGCTCACACCAAGCAGCTGTTGGCAGTGAAATACTGGGGGCTCGTTTCTATTTTTAAGGCAGAATTCTCTATTTGGCAGTTGCCGGTACAAAAGCCAGCACTGCAGTGGTCAAGGTGTTTCAGGCTGCGTAATGCAGAGACCAACAGCACAAAGAGCACAAGAACTGCAGCCCACACAACACTGGGGGACTGCTGGAAGGCAGAAGAAAGCATTTGAAAACTGAGGCATTTGCGTGAAAAGACAACTTAAAAGTCAATTTATTACTTGAATTTCCTGCTGCTTATTTTCCCTCCCCTTTGAGGGTCTTGCATTCCTAAAACACATAGGGAAAACAGAGAGTTGGGATTGTTCAGTCTGGAGAAAAGAAGCCTCCAGAGTGACCCTACCGTGTCCTTCCAGTACCTAAAAGGGCTACAAGAAATAGGGAGAGGGACTTCGGACAAGGACATGGGATGACAGGACAGGAACAAATGGCTTTTAAACTGAAAGAAAGTAGGTTTAGACTGGATATTAGGAAGAGATTTTCTACTGTGAGGGTGGTGAGGCCCTGGCACAGGCTGCTCAGAGAAACTGTGGCTGCCCCATCCCCAGAAGCGTTCAAGGCCAGGCTGGATGGGGCTCTGAGCATCCTTGGGACAGTGGGAGGTGTCCCTGCCATGGCAGGCGAGTGGAACTGGCTGAGCTTTAAGGTCCCTTCTAACTCAACCATTCCATGATTCCATGTTCTCATTGCTCAAAGCAGGTTTCATGACAAAACGCACAAATCAAGGGGTTTTCAATGCAAACACTATGAGATGTTCACAAGCAGATCATAGCGCAGCCACAATGAAGTGAAAGAGCATTGTCTGCCTTCAGGCAGACAATGCTCCTCCAAGGTCTACAGTCCAACAGCAACCAAGGCTGCATCCTAGGCCACTCCAGAGCCGCTGACCCTCACCTCTAACAGCGATCCTACTTTCTGAAATGGGAACGTCACCTACAGAAACTGTAACAATCTCATTGCCAACACCCTCCTTACAGAACAACAGAACCAAAAATACCAAACCCTTCAGGCAGACAATGCTCCTCCAAGGTCTACAGTCCAAACACAACCAAAGCTGCATCCTAGGCCACTCCAGAGTCGCTGACCCTCACCTCTAACAGCGATCCTGCTTTCTGAATGGGAACGTCACCTATAGAAACTGTAACAATCTCATTGCCAACACCCTCCTGAGAGAACAACAGAACCAAAAATACCATTTCACTCCTGACATTCCAAATGCTTCTCTGCTCAGCTAATTTGGATGAATGGGGAAGAGAATATGGAAGGGATTTTGTACTGAAATTTTATCCGTTTCAGAAACCTCCTGTATTTGCCTACATCGAAATGGTCTGGATCTTATTTTTAATATTGCTCTTTACCATAGTGCTTTGCATTTTCTTTACTTTTATACAAATGTCTAAATGACAAAATTTTAAAGTTTAATAAAAATAGATTCTATGACACACAACTATAATTAGCACTGATTTAATTTCAAATTATTTAAGCCAATAGTTCCTCTAACCTATACATGAAACACAAGCACCAAAGAAACTCCAGAGAGAGAGCTGCCCTGACGCCTTTATAATCAAGAAAAGAGACAAGTAAAAACAAAAGCCATCACCTCTAAACAGGTGACAGATTAAAAAACTCAGCATATACAAGCTGTGCTCTTAAATCCCTAAGTTACACCTAATGCTAGAGGCAACCTGATTTACAGAACTGTTACCATCTCTATTTGACAGGTTTCCCTGAAAGGCAGCAGACGATCTCTTTCTGTGGAATAACCTCCAGCATAAACCACTGAATTACAGCATTTAGACTTCTACAACGCAACTGGCTCATCTGTCCATAATTTAAAACTGTGCTGCTTCCCCAGATCTACATCTGGCTATTTTTGCTGCCAGCCAATCCCTGCTGAATTGAAGAGGATGCATTGAGCAAGAAAAATTAAAGGCTCCCTCTTACAAGAGCAGATAATTTGATATACTAACCTCAAAAAAAAATCTATAAGCCTCACTGAAGTTTAGAGAGCTCAAAAGAAATTGCTACTGATGACCTGAAGAGGGTTTTTTTTTTTTTAAATGAAAATGAATGGAACAAGAGGAAGTCTAAAAAAAGACACACAGAAAAAACCCACAAGTTTTTGAAGCATCATGACAAATTTTTCTCCTTCTTACTGTTCATGATCAATTAATGCACAATGTACAAAGATATCAGAAAAGCACTGTATGCTATAAAGTCCAATTTGCAAAATTCAAACTTGCAGGAAGACAAAACGGATCATTTTTGACAAAAATCATTGTTAATAGCTGAGAGGATTTGAATACATGAATTTATTCTGGTGTACTTAGTTACTTGTTGCACTCAGGGTGTACTGTCAAAACGTGCAACAAACCCTCAAAGGCATTTTACAACACAAGGGTTTTTGCTGATTAACTTCTCACACAAAAGACCACGAATTATTTTTCCAAGTCTCTTAAACACAACTTCACTTCCTCAGTGCCCAGTCAGTGTGATATTTAAATGACAAGCCTGTAGGGGATTTAAATGAAGTTTATATCTCCATGTTATCCATGACCATCATCAAACCATATTTTGCAGATTTAGAAGCAGTTTTTCAAGATTTAGAAGCAGCTATGGGGATGTTCTGATTCCTGACTGTGATGCACTGAATATTCTTACTACCAGAACCCTCATTTGATATTGAGAAAAAAAACAGCTGAAAGAAGTTGATTTATTAATTTCACCGAGAGTTTCTCCAAACTGTAACTGAACTCTACTAACAACTATTGTTTGAAGCCAACTCTGAACATACCTGGAGACCTGTATTTGATCTGTCAGTCTCTCTCTTCTCCAGTGTGTACATCCTAAGTGTTTGAATTCCCATCGAAAGGACTAACAGAAAGGTGTCTCAAACAGTAGTCTGAAGGACAATACCTGTTTCTGAGTCATGTGCTTGCTTAGCTTTCCCAAGCATACTTTGTTCTTTCAATCCGTGCAGGTTTTGTGCAGTTTTTACTAACCACCCACAAGACATTTACTCCCCATCTGCAACAGACAAGCCAAACCTGCAGTCTCACCCCAAGGTTTATTCCACAGTTACATTCTACCTCTTCTTTCAATTTCTGTTGGTCTTTGAACATGAAGGTCTCATCTGAAACCCATCAAATGAAACCAGCCCATCCTCCAGTTGAGCCCCTTACCTCATTTTCTGAAGGTCATCCTGTGCTCTAGCCAGGGCTGCTTCGGCGGCTCTGGCTCTGTGTTCCGCGTGTTTCAACTGCGCAAGGAGCACTGCGGTATCACTGAAACCATTGGAAGGCACAACTTTCACAGGTTCACAAAGATCTTCAATATCTGATGGAACAGGGAGGGAAAAGAATACCTACCAATCATGGATGGCTTCCCAGCAGATCATGAACATGTCATGCTATTTCTGTCTTTGAATGCCTTGCGCAAGCTGGTTGTTTTACAAAAGGCACAACTGAATCTGACAGGACTAACCACAGAACACAAGACTAGGGAGTAAAAGCAAATATGCTAGAAGCAAGCTCTAAGTTAAGGCAAATAAATCCAGAGTTCAGGCTTCTTTAAATACCAGGGTTTGGTTATTTCTAGAAGAGACATTTGGTCTAGATATAATTAAGTTAGATAGAAATAGTACCTGAACCTTCTCAGGTATGTAAATCAATTGAGTGACAGTGAAAATGCTTCACACGACGCAAACTCTGACAATACCACAGAGCAGGAGTCATACTGAAGCAGTTATTTACCAAACTGAAGGAGGAGATCATCTTCTAGCTCTGGTTTCAAATATTCCTCTCCTTCCCAAGGCGGTGGGCTGCTGAGAGAATTCAAATATGCTCCAGTTGGTTTCTAGATTGGAGAAGAACAGGCAAGCTAAGTTTCTTTGAAACGCCAGCCCTTCAAGTTCATTCAAAGAAACAAGGCAAAGACCTGTTCTTTCACACAGTAAAATATGCAGAGTATTACTGAAGGAGCTTTGTAGCAAAGGCTGGGAAAGCCCAGGCAGCTGCAGGATCACGGAATTCAGTCCAAGCAGTAGTGCACAGCACACTGACTGATACTGAGGGATACCTGCAGGATCACGGAATTCAGTCCAAGCAGTAGTGCACAGCACACTGACTGATACTGAGGGATACCTGCAGGATCACGGAATTCAGTCCAAGCAGTAGTGCACAGCACACTGACTGATACTGAGGGATACCTGCAGGATCACGGAATTCAGTCCAAGCAGTAGTGCACAGCACACTGACAGATATTGAGGGATACCTGCAGGATCACGGAATTCAGTCCAAGCAGTAATGCACAGCACACTGACAGATACTGAGGGATACCTGCAGGATCACGGAATTCAGTCCAAGCAGTAGTGCAGAGCACACTGACAGATACTGAGGGATACCTGCAGGATCACGGAATTCAGTCCAAGCAGTAGTGCACAGCACACTGACGGATATTGAGGGATACCTGCAGGATCACCCTGCTCTCAGGAGCCGAGTTCTCTCAGGTGTTGGGCTGTGTCAGACCCACAGTTAACAACAGAGCTGACCAATAAATCCAAGACACTAATCCTGTCAGGTGTTCTTACATGAACAGTGCTGAAGGGACAAATGTCAGAAACACTATATTCTCTCCTGTTTGCTCCAGACAGTTAATACCTTGTCTGGAGAAGTCAGATTTGGGCTTCAGTTTTTGCCTGTGTTTACTCTGCAGAGCTAATCATGCATTAAATAATTATTTGGGGATTTAAGATTTGAAGATGGAAGTCAAAAATACTTAATAAGGTAAGATGGTACTGAGTTTCAACCTAAACTTCTAGGGAATAATGAAGGAACAAAGTCACAAGATACATAAAATATACCAGGGCCTATCTTAAAGCTGTAGGTTCCCATGAGCTTTCCTGATTCTGGTATCATTTTAGCAGAGTTGTAAGTTCTGTACCTTAAGGGATCAGGTATTTGTCGCTGTTGAACCGCTAGCCAAGTGAAGAGATCCAGCCAGTCAAGTGGCATAAATCTGAATTTATTATTTAATTATAAAACTTATATAGACTTTTCAAAGGTCGTCCGGATTGGGTCAATCCAAAACCTCCCCCTAGGCCAGCTGGCCAGGTTAGAACTGCCCATGTTTTCCAGAGACCGTTTCAGTAACATTTAAACCTTATCTTTATTTATAAAACACAGGAAGAAGAAGAGAAAAATTCCCATGGGAAAGAATCTGTGCCACCACAAGTATTGTCCTTACTAAGCAGGGGTCTGGCCCCTCAGGAAAGGCTCTTACACAAGCACACACGCAAGGACTGAGAAACTGCAGTTATTGAGAAGGGAACCCGTTTCTGAAGCGAGACAGCAGATTCGAAGGCCAAGAAAAACGAACAAAACAAGATGGCACTACATAGCATGGAGGCTTTGTGCAAGTGTCAGCATCCCCCTCTGAAAACAAACCTTCACATTAACTAAATATACGTAAAATTAAAACAGCTTCGCATATATATAAACAGATTAACAGCTATTATAATTCTCGTGATTTCTTTTTTTTAAAACTACAACACAGAATCTGATGCAGTTATTAGAAAAGGGCAAACTGAGAGCACAGCACCCTGACTTCCTGTTCTCCAGATTCAGAATACAGGAGTAGGACGTGGCACACCTACCTTTAATCTGACAAAGTTTATTAGTTTAATGTATCCATAAAAATCGAGACCTGAGAAGAAAAAAAAAGAGAGAGCATTTCTATGAGAGAAAAGCACACATTTTATAATTATGTGAATACTAATTACCTGTCCAATTGGTAATTGGTTCCAACTTCCCCTTGGGGTGTACATCACTATCTAGAGCACTCTTCCTATCTTAAGTTTTCCATCTATGTTTTCCTTCTCCTTACGACTAAACTAGAAAATAAATCCTCACCCTCAGGACAAATACATTTGCCACAAATTAAGGATGGAACACATCCAAATGGGGACTTATGAACAGGGATTTCATTCATCTGGCAAGCAAGTGCATCAGGACAGCCACTCTTACCTCCTACCTGCCACCCTGCTGATACTTCAGGCTGTTGTGCTCCCCTGTTCATGCTCTTAGCTTTCTGCTTAAAAGAATGCAAATTGATGCTCCTCGTCAAGAATACCTACCAATATCGACTCAAAATTGCCACCTTGGCAGAAATAACAGCAGTTTACATATAACTGTGTGCCCTCCCCAAGAACAGCAAAGATAAACTCCAAACACTTTTCCCCGGATTTTAGACAGAAAACACAGGAGACCAGATCTCACAATATATAACACATGACAGCTTCAAGTGAAAGCCAACCTTAAACTTGACTGGAAAGAATCAAACAGACACGGGAGGGTATGCCTCCCTGTGATCAGCTGAGGGACACAGGCCATGGGGCTCTGCTGAATACTGAGCCCAACAGCAGCACCACTGCTCAGGCAGGAGCTCCCTGCAGATCCCATCAATCACAACAGATCAGATCAGTCATGTAGGGTCTGTGTTGTGGTTTTAGTAGAGGGGAGGGGCTTATAAAGATATCTTTTGTGAGAAGTTTCTGAAATTCTTTACTATTTCCAGCAGAGCCAATCTCTGATGGCTCTGAAGATGATGGACATGCCACTGGCCATGATTGGGCCAGTGAGAAAGGTTGGTTACACGTCTGTGAGGACAGATTTAAGGAAAAATCAAAACAAAGTGTGCACACAGCTGCTTTTAGTTAGAGAAGGAGGAGGATGTGAAAACATGTGAGGGAAAACAACATGGAGACACCAAGGGCAGTGGAGAAGGAGGGAGAGGAGGTGCCCCAGGCTGTGGAGCTGCAATTCCTCTGCAGGCCGTGGTGAGCCCATGGTGAGGCGGGGTGTCCCCCCTGCAGCCCATGGGGTCCATGAGGGATGCAGAGCCACCCGCAGTTTGTGGAGGAGGTGACCACGCTGAAGCGGGTGGATGTCGGAGGAAACTGCAGTCCAGGTGGGAGACC
>VYZT01006640.1:161350-206012 GCA_013400735.1 Pomatostomus ruficeps | reverse complement strand
AGGGAGAGAGAGGGATATGGGGACAGAGAGAGGGACAGAGGGACAGCGGGAGAGAGGGACACGGGGACAGCGGGAGAGCGATACGGGGACAGAGAGAGAGAGGGGCACGGGGACAGCGGGAGAGAGCGATAGGGGGACAGAGAGAGAGGGACACGGGGATAGAGGGAGAGAGAGAGAGAAGGGGACACGGGGACAATGGGGGAGAGATAGAGGGGGACACGGGGACAGAGAGAGAGAGAGGNGACGCAGGGGCAGCGGGACCGAGGGAGGGGCGCAGGGACAGAGGGATGCAGAGACAGAGGGATGCAGGGAGGGAGGGATGCAGGGAGGGAGGGACGCAGGGACAGAGGGATGCAGGGACACGGGGACAGCGGGGCCGTCCCTCGGCCATCCCCGGGCTCGGGAGGGCGCTCCGTGTTCCAGCGCGGAGCAGGGATCTCCCCGGGCGCGCTCGGCTTTTTGTGTCTCGCAGAGGGCTGCCATGGGAAGGGTGAAGGGAGCCACACGCGCTTTTCAATGTCCGCTTTTCAGTAAAGTTCAGCGACAGACGGAATTGCAGAACCACAGAAACAATTGGGTTGGGAAAACCTCTGAGGCCATCGAGTCCAACCTGTGACCAAACACCACCTTGTCACCCAGACTTGTCCACGAAACTCCGATTCACTACCCGGTCTGCAACAAGCCAGTAATGCACACTCGAGAGATGGGGAGTATTTATTTCATAGTGGCACAAGCCTGGGTGCTCTGTGGTATTCCACAAATACAGCACACAAACTATCAGAACTTTTGTACTATTTATACATATCAGCAAAGAAATTAGTGTCCATTGGCTACAAGGTACATAGTTCTCTTATTCATTAGTATTCTATCTTCTATTGGTTAATGATTCTCTTCCTCCTCACGTTAATTAGGCTGTGTGCTCAGTCTTTATTTGAGTTGATGGTTTCTTGGGTTGGTGCTGTGAGTCCGTGGCCATGACATTCCCCTTTTGGAATTACCTTTTACCCAGCTGGAACTGATTTCAGCACAATTGCTGTGTTGTCTTTATTAGTTTCTTCCTTATCTAGGGGTTCTGCCAAATGTCCTCATGGCCCATAAATTCTGCATTCTTCGTGCCCACCGTCCTTCTTCCTGACCTTTGTTAACCTCCCCAGGTCTGAGATCATTGAAGCATGTCCAGCCCTAAACCTTAACAAGAAAATTCTGCCAACAAGTGATTTGTTTTTCTAACACCTGGAGATCACTTAGAGCTTGCGAGTGGCTCTCTGTTTCACCAATTAGATCTCCCTTCTTGTTGATTAGGCTTGAAAGTATGCAAAAATCAAACATTGTAGAACATCCTTTCTTAAGAAAATTTTACATATTCCACATTTTGCAACAAGACTGTGGCACTAAGTGCCACATTCAGTCTTTCCTTAAAGAGCTCTAGAGACAGTGATTCCACCACCTCTCTGGGCAACCCATTCCAATGTCTAACCACCCTTTCTGGGAAGAAATTCCTCCTAAGGTCCTTTATAACTGGGACCTCAGTCAAATGCAGGAGCTAAAAAGTAGTTTAAAAATTATATAGAAAACCAAAGCTTGAAGATCATCACTTGAAGAACAGAACACCTGATACTCTGGTTAGCTTGCTGAAGCTCCTTCATTTTCTCTGTATTTTGTGTCCGACAGAAAGACATATCTCTTTAGAACCAAACGCTGCTGGTTCCCATGGTGCTCCTAAGCAGGACATGGTGGAGGAAATGTCGAAGCTGGAATTTTTACTGTTTGTAGCATTGAAGTGTCTAAGTTCATACCTGTGCTACTACAAATATTTCCAAAAATAATGGAATTACCATTTCACCCAGAACCTGAGTACCTGATATAATGGCAGGAGCAGAGGTATGCTCTGCATCCCACTAGAACTGCTCCGAGTCAGGTGGGTAAATGCTGTGTTTGTGCAGCCTTCATTCTTGACATACTTGAGAAATCTCCCGTATCCCATCATCGCAGTTAGCCAGCTGTGCCTCCCCAGGCATCACACATTTTGAAATGACATCGTGTGCTTTTGGGTCAGATTGGTTATCTGTGAGTAGATTAAAGAGTTAGTGAAGTTTGCAGGCCTCTGCTTTGGCACTTTGGTTCAGGAGATCGAACAGATCCTTTAACAGCTGATTTCCAAATTCCCCCACTTACTGTGCTTTGGTCCTCAGCGTGGTCACACCACACATCAAATGGGTTCCTTTTCCAAACCAAACTACCGGGCTGCTCCAGAACCGCAGGCACGGAACAAACTACAGCTGCTAGCCCGGAGTTCAAATCTTGCAGGTACCGGGTACTGGATTTTCAGCATCTCATGTTTTGCTACGCTTGTGCCATTCTACTCCCCAGGGCAGACATGGCAATGGTTTCCTCCCTTTCCATCCTGTTTTTCCTAAGAAGCTGATCTACATTACTGTACATTGAGTAAATTTGCTGACAGCACTGAACTGGAAGGAGCTGTCAACTCCCTTGAGGGCAGAGAGGCCCTGCAGAGAGACCTCGAGAAATCAGAGAACTGGGCAATTACCAACTGTGTGGGGTTTAATGAGGCAAAGTGCCGCATTCTGCACCCAGGACCGGGCAGCCCTGGTTGTGTGTAGAGACTGGGGAACGAGAGGTGGGAGAGCAGCGCTGCAGGAAGGAACCTGGGGCTCCTGGGTCAGCAGGGCCAGGAGGGCCAGCCCTGTCCTGGGGGGCATCGGGCACAGCCGGGCAAGGGAGGGATTGTCCTGCTCTGCTCGGAGCTGGAGAGGCCTCACCTCCAGTGCTGGGGCAGTTTGGGTGCCACAATGTAAGAAAGACACTCAGCCATTAGAGAGCCTCCAAAGGAGGGCAATGAGGATGGGGAAGGGTCTGGAGGGGAAGGAAATTAGCAGCAGGTGAGGGCACTGGGTCTGTTCAGCCTGGAGGAGACTGAGGGGAGACCTCATTGCAGTTAAAACTCCCTCATGAGGGGGCAGGACTCAAGGAAACAGCGTGAAGCTGAGTCAGGGCAGGTTTAGGTTGGATATCAGGAAAAGGTTTTTCCCTCAGAGGGTGGTTGGGCACTGGAACAGCTCCCCAGGGCAGTGGTCACAGCACCAAGCCTGACAGAGCCCAAGAAGCATTTGGACAATGCTCTTGGACACATGGTGTGATTCTTGCGGTGATCTGCACAGGACCAGGAGTTGGACTCATTGATGGATGGATCCCTTCCAATTCAGGATTCTGTGATTCTATGATATTTATTTTACAAAGGCTGAGTCGGCAACAGCACTCAATACATAGCAGTCGATGTAAGTGAAAGTACCACGTGTTGGTTAATACATTGTAATCGTTGCTCAACAGAGTGACCATCAGCATTATCATCATCTTTGCAGCTTTTGGTCATTTGTAGGGGGGTGGAACCAAGGGTCAGATTGTCATCTCGTTTTTAGAATGCAAATTCAGTAGTGTTTGCTGAGTATGAAAACAAAGATATTTTAATTCATTGGTAACAAATTAAAAAAAAAAAAAAAAAAGGAGTGGGATGCAGAATTCAAGACGGAAACCTGAAAGTCTGATTTTCCTTGTCTGGATTACTATCCCTGATTTCTCAGCTGAACATGTATATCTGTCCCATATACCTTCATTTTCCCTTTCACCCTCCTACCTCTCTAAGCTAACAAAGACTTTTAGGTACGGTACTAATTAAGCAGATTAGGCTTGCTTAGTTATAGGCAAATCCAGAGGGACATGAAAAAAACTACATTTGGAAACTGGTTTTAGATGAGACCAGAATGCCAGATTTGGAAAAGGGTCTAGGAGCTACTAAGTCAGACTCCTTCACAAATTTTGTCCTGTACTTTTAAAAAAATCCTATATCCATTCACACTTACTTCTACAGGTATGAGAAGATCCCACCAATTTTGCAAACACTGCTTGGTGGTGTGAACTAAGTGCTTCCCGTGGAATCTTTTTCCTTCCATAGCAATTCAGTACTACTCAATGGATTAGAATTAGTGCAAAAATGCTGGCAAAGTGCTGCATTCCCTCAGTGTACAGAGGAAATCTTGCCAAGTCAGATGCTTCTGCCTCATGCCCCCAGTCCCAGGAAAGAAACAGAAGCGATGAAGAATGATAAAAGATAGTTTCCCTCTACTCTTGCTCGAGCAGCGAGGAGCAGAAATAGATTTAACAGGCGCTGCTCTGCCAGTAGCAGCCAGGCTGATAGCAGCAAAAGCAGAAACAGCAGCTTCTTTGTGTTTTACTGAAATTCTCCTCTCCCCCCTCCTGCCCCCGAGGGGCAAGGGGTCACTGATTGCATAGTCTTTGCTCCATTGCACACCCTCGGCTATTGTGGAGTCCCTCCGAGAGCACAGGCTGAATGTGCCGCGCGGCCTTGTAACCGAGCCTTCTTTTTCATTGCTGGGTGAATTAAGATTCTCAATAAATGTAAAGCACCTGTTCCTTCGGGTCGCCGTTCCTAACGTGTTGGGTGAGGACTGTCTGAAATCCGCAGCAGAAATGTGTAACTTACACCGGTGCCTCTTGAAATATGATAATCTTTGTTACAATCTCCTAATCCTTGTAAAGGGATTTGCATGGTACAGGAAGATTTACAATGTAATGGATTACTATTTCATAATCTGGGCCAAGGGGAAGAAACTTCAAATATTTACTGGGGTTTTTTTGCTGCATTTCAAACTTTTTTCCAGTTCTGGAAACACAACACTGGGGAGATTATTGGAGGGTGTTCACACACAAAATATGCTATCGCCATAGCACTTGTGGGCTTTGTTTCATCTGGATTTCCAAGCATGTGTAACTTTATTCTCTACCTACGTCATTTTTTTTTTGTGGCCACAGTGCTTGTCATTATTCAAAAGCAAAGAAAGTATGTTAATAGAAATCGTGTAGGGGAAAAAAAGTATTTTTAACAAACTATTATTAAATGGCTATGACTTTACCCTGTGTAAAATATATTAGAAAAAAAAGAGAGAGCAGATTTTTTAAAATTCATGTTAACAAACCAAATCGCTTCTTAGTTGTGTAGTCAGAGTTGTATTTTTTAAATTTTAAACACCTGAGGTTACCAACAGAACAGACAACTGCAGACAACCATGAAATTCAAAAACAAAGACAATTTTTCAAAAGCATTTTCTGTCTAGAAAGCCCAAACTGTCCGAAATTTTACACTACACTGCTTGGATACTAAGGCCAGGCTGCGGCATGTAACCAAATACACTTATATTCAGTCCTCCCACCCCAGTCTGTCCCATTTTTATTAATTTAATGATGGAAACTCTCCGTAGCCAGCGGTCTAAAATCAGATCGTGGCTTTTCCATGGAGCCTTGGAGATGTGTAGAGATGAGCAGGTTCTCACAAAGCTGTAACTTGCCCACGTCACACAGCAATGAAAAGCACAGCTCCAGCAGCCTGAGGTGCCACAGAAGGAGGTGCAGAAACCTCACCTTTTGCAGAAGGGTACCACTGCAAGTAAAACACCACTAATGACAGTGAGCTCTTTACCCTTTATTGCCCTCACAGCCAAAGGATGAATTTAGACTCTGTTAAAATAATAAAAGCTTGAAGTATAAATCAGAAAATGTGAGTGCCAGTTTGTATGCAGAGGTAATGAGCTGTAGTCAAAAGGGATTTTTTATTCCTATCATCAAGAAAAGTTAGTAGTGTTGAAAGCAGAATTGCTGTTCTGAATTTAAATGCTCAGTCAGTTTTAAAAGTTTCCTAACATGATGGCCATATTCCCCTTAGCACACCAAGAAAACTGACTGAGGTAGTTTTCATCTGGGCAAATCCCTTGGTGGGGCTCACCCTCAATGCCGGTTAGGCTTAAGCTTGAGAGAGAAAGTAAGCCCAGACCTGGAGCTGATAAGGGCTGCCAAAGGAAAGTATGGGCTGCAAAGCAAAACTTTCATCTGGGCAGGGGCAGGTTTTGGGTTTTGGGAGTCTTGGTTTTGGGGTGGGGTTTTTGGGGGGGGAGAAGGGGGCATTTACTTGGGCGATTTGGGTTTGTTGTTGTTTAGTTTTTAACAAAACTTCACCTTGGAACTAGGGTTAGGGTTAAGTTACAAGGTGTGGGACTCAGTATGTTCCACGTTCACACATAGGTACACTTTTACAGAAACGCCTCCATCAAATGTGCATTGTGGAGCAGCCTGAGGAAAACAGGATGTTTCAGATGCTACAGGTCCCGGGAATCCAACTGAGATGTCTCCAAACAGGTAATATTAAAAAAATAACTAGATACTTAGGATCTTAGAAAATCACTGCTCTTCAGAGTTACACTGACTGTTTATGTCCAAAGGGTAAATGCAGATAAAAGGATTCATGAGCACCTTGAGGATAAACCAGTGTTCCCAGAGAAAGCAGCTGTAAACATTTCAGACTTTTCTGTCTCATAACACCTGTGTTTTGGCAGGGAAAAATGTCTGTTTTCCACAGGGAAAAAAATACCTGAACCTAGAGTAAACGATTGTACAGAAAAACTACCCAAAAAAATCATCCCTGTTTGAAGTAAAATAAAGCATTTACCTTAGACCACATCTTTACCACGAAAATATATGATCTTTATTCATCCCCAGTAAGGAAACAAGCGAAGACAGGTGGCATTCTGAGCAACTTTCAGGTCAAACTAGAGGAACTGTGAGGGCTGTGCATTAAAAACAAAGCCCCAAACCCAACTATTTGGCACTGAGCTTTTTTTACAGTATCTGCAAGATGCTTAGTGTCACAAGAGAGGAGGGTGTCGGACATTTAGCAAATTCTGGAAGTAAATACTTACATGAGTTACCTGGAAACAAAACCCTTCTCGTGCAGGGATGAGCGTCTGCAAGGTTACATCACCAGAACTGAGCAAAGAGCGGAATCTTGAAGCGTGCCAGGAAAAAAGAAAGGATCAGATTGTGTGAGCTTGAAATTCAGAAATCCCAAATGAAAGGAGCATTAGGAGACGTGTGCAGAGCTGAGTAAGGAACCGGGTGCTGTTTAGTGCCTGGCATTCCAAGGGCTTGATATGAACAGGAATGAAATGCAAGCAGAGGAAGGCTGGGAAATTCTGTAGCTTAGGGGAGAATAGGGCCCAAGAGAAGCCAGTCACACTTCTCATGTCTGTTACACAGGCAGGGAAAACGATTTACCTGAGTGTGCCCAGATCACAGCTCATCCCAGGATCTCCACTTTGACAGATGTAACAAAAATACAACTATTTATTTGTTCAGCTTCACATTCCCTAAGGTGTGATTGCCTCGGAAGAACGAGGAACAACATTGATGATTATGGGCACCAAAAAACAACTTTGAAGTCAGAGAGAGAAGCAATCAGAAAGTAGAATCAGGCACAAGACCACATCTGTTCTCCCTGCTTTTCTCACAAAATTATTTTTATTTTTGCAACAAAGATGGAAGGCAGTGTTTATTCATCACATTGCATTTTTCAAAAATAAATTTTGTAGTTAACTGGGATGAATTCAGTTCATTGCTTCCAGCAAAGGATGCACTATTTCACTTTCATTTCTATGTCTAGAAAACCAGTGCTACTTTTACAACAATTATGGCAAAAATTTGGAATATTTCAGGAGTTCAAGATCTTGAAAGATTTATTGCAACAGTTCAGTTAAATCTTTGTAGAGGAACTATAAACACAGGATTTTTTTTTTCATGTTTTACTATTGAAAAGACAGTTGCTGTCTCTTGCTGCAAACTTCTAGTGAAAACTTTGCAGGAGAAGATATAAAGCAGCTTGGAGAAATTATTTTCTCAGAGACAATCTGGATACCGCAAAGATTTTTACACCCAGGAGTGTAAAGAATGTAAGAAGGAGGAAAAAGAATTTCTTACCCTGCACAAAAAATATAAGTAAACAACAGCAACATGTAAATGTGCAATCAAAGCATTTTTAGAGCAGGTAAACTAAAATATTATGAGTCCAACAAGAAATCACTAAGGAGCATTAGGCTAGTGTTTCCATTTCTCTGCCAGCTTGTGTCAGGTTCTCTCACTCTAGATTTTTGTTGACAGATTTTAGCCTCATTTTCAGTTCATTTCACTGAAAAAAACCCCTCCTAACATAAAAATGGAAATATCCTTCAGTAAAACTGCACATTCTCCTGATAAATATTAATTCCTGCTTCTTTAAAAGGTGCTTATTTGAGGTATTATGAGTAGTAGCTGTGTGTTAAATCTCCCATTCTTTGTACCAACTTCTTTAAAAAAAAAAAAAATAACCCAGCCAATGAAAAGTGCCTAGACTGACGCTGTCTCCCTCGGTTAATCCAAGGCCAGCAGAGGGATAATTTGATTAAACTGAGACCCTAATTTATTTAGCTTTAGTTCTGGATCAACCTCTTCTTAATAGAGTGCTGTCGTCTCCAATTGTTTGATGGAAATTAAAGTGACATAAATACCATGGGACTTTTTCAATCTGATTAGTCAGCTAACTTGCATCAATACTACCCCAGCCATCAGGCGCTGGCGTCCTTCCTTTCACCAGCCTCGCTAACAACTGACAAGTTCTCCTTGAAGAGCGGGCACCCACGCTGCCACTCAGACCCCCACACTTAACCCATCATCCCTCCTCAATGGGCCTTGTTTGACAAGGTGCCCACACCTTTTTCCATTGCTGTTCATCAGACAAAGCTAAATATTGTTTTATTAGCAATCAATAGCCTGTTAATCCCAAACGATTTCGCAAATCCACTGAGCTCTCAAGCTGATTAAAAACGTTTGGGGGTTTTTTTGGTGTTTTTTTTTTTTTTTTTAAGCTGCTAAATTTCAGATGGATTTACTCCTCCCCTCCCAACCCTCACACTCTGATATGGGACATTGTAGCTGGTAAGCAAAGCCACAAAAGCAAAAGAGGTCCGTTGTCTTTAATGTTGCCTTTAATAGACATTTGCAAATGCCAAAGTTTCACAGTTTAAACACAAGCAAACCTATGCCACCAAACCCTCAGCACATTCACTGGCTCCTCCACTTTCAACCCAGCAGTGTGAAACTTGAGAATACAAGAGCTCCTGAGCCTTCCCTTTTCTTTTTACAGCAATATGGTAAATTCTTGCTTAGTCCATGGGCTGGGGCACTGAGGAGTGAGAGAAGCAAGCTTCTTTGATTTACAAGCTATAAAATGCTAACAGAGCAGCTGTTGCACTGTTGAGCCGTGCTGAATTCACCTCCAGAACACAGAGCCGGGCTGGGATGGTGCCTGCGTGTGCGTGGTGGGTCATGGACAGATCCCCTGCGAGGCACATGGGAACAGCACTACAAACACAGCTGCTCTGGATTTACCCATCCTGGCTGCCCGGGTGCCCGCCTGTGCCCCGGAGACGCTGCCTCTGGGAGCTGGTGGCACCGTGGCAGTCGCTCAGGTGGTGCAAGATGGTTCAGGGGCGAGGCAGACAGGCAGAGCTGACAGGCACACGCTGAGCCTCTGCGGCACCAGGGACTCAGCGCTGGCTCGGCTTTGCCCGGCTGGGTTTTACTCTCCCTGCACTGCTGAATTGTTCCCATGGATGTGCTCCCTCTGCTCCAACAAGGAAGGGTTCTGGGCACGCTGGTGCCTCAGCAGTGTTGTGTCGATGTCCCTGCACTGTACGGACACAAACACACGTACCCGAACCAGGCCGAGGAGCCAAAAAGGAGAGCTAAAAGAGAGAGCCAAATGAGAGAGCCAAAAGAGCGTCCAAAAGGAGAGGGCAGAACCCTCTGACCTTTATTTATATGTTCTTAGAAATCACCGTGGATTGGAGGTAGAAATTATCACCTCTCAATCACACTGGTCAAAGGAAAAATCCATCCCATGTCTCCGCCTAGGAGAATGGAATGAAAACAACAAGGACAGTTAGCAAAAACATGGCCATGTTTACAACAGCATGCGTGAGAAAGTACTACAGCAAAGAGAAACGCTGAAAAACTGCAAAACTCAAGACAACAGTGTTGCACATACCCTGCCTGAAACAAGTCTTGTAATGTCTTGACTCCTCAGTACAAGCCAGTTAACTCTAGGAAAAGTTCTTGTTGACACTGAAGGAGTTAACTAAAAGCAAAAATGAACTAACACACATTTTATGCTTTTTGTGCAGGGACTTAACATACCCAAACTGTGTTTCAAGTAGAAGGGGAAAAGTTATTTCAGCTGATAGAATCCTCTGGGAAGTCTGTTGACACAAAACATAGATTTCCTAAGTCATCAGCCTTGAGAACAGGGTCCTAGATCTGAAACAGGCTCAAGTCTCAGAGGCAACATTTCAAATCAGCAATTTCCAAAAGTCAGCATAGTTACTGTGAACCTCTCTGCTTGGAGATGGGTTAAAATAGCTCTAAATTTGGCTGTTCAGTAACTGTTTCAAAGGATTCTCCCATATAAGACCAGGTCTTTTACAGGTTCTTCTCAAGCTCTTCTTTCAGCAACTTTTTCTCTTAGGAGAAACATCTATCCTGTCAAAAACACTCATCAAAACAGTGGAACATAATGACAAAGAACCCCCCAAAACACCTACTCATAATTTTCAAAAGAGGTTGACATGGTAAATCTCAGAGATTTTAAATGGAACATGGAAGTTTCTGCCAACCTCAATAAAGCAGCAGCTGTTTGTTACTCTCTCTTTGGTTAATGTGCATGACCCCGTTGCATTTGCCAGTGGTAAAAAAGAGCCACAAATGTTGAAGAATACTTTTCAATTTTGTATTTTTAACAATAAGAACTAACAGGAAACAATACTAAAATTAATACTCATGCAATTAAGTATTTACTGTAGTTGGATTTCCTCTCCAAATCCTCTGTTGCTGAGGCCATTTAAAAATGATTGTTGATTGAAGATCTGAACAATTCTACTGCTCTTGAATTCTAAGGTAAAGCAACACATATTTTGTGTCAGGCTGGCTGTTCTGCACAGCAGCTGTCATGTAGTTATTTTTATTTTAAAATTTTAATTATATCTGCAGTTGTACTCTGCAATAGCCCACACTGTTTGAAGCAAAAAAAGAGTTTACTCCTTGTTCATAGAATTATTTTTGTGTAATAACAGGGGGAAAATGCCATTGATACCTTGATCTTCACCTAGAGGTATTCTGTAAAGACTGTTTGAACATCTAAAAACACATAGGGAATGAAACCTGGAACATTTTCTTTGACAGTGCAGTAAGAAACACACCATCATCATAAAGAGGCGCTGAGGACTGGGAACCAGGAAAAGCTCTTGCTCTGTGGACTCTGGGTGTGTCCAGACTGCAGCAGTCCCTGCAAGCCAGCTCAGGTGGTGAAAGGATCTACCCAGATCAGCGGGAAACTCCACACCCTTTATTCACTAGGGACTGAAAGCTTTCCAGTTCTTGCTCAGAGGACTTGTTGTGAAAGGTCCTTAATGTTTTGCTTTTAATGCACTGCTTTTTATAGGAAAAACTAATAAATTAATGAAATCACTCAGGAAAGCAGAAGGTACACTTTTTCTGTCTCATCTATGTTAATGCCAGGTTACAAGCTCAGCTGTACGTCAAGGCTGCAGTGGCTTCATCCACCAAAGCCTTTTGGTTTGTGTTGGAGCAGTGCTACGGGTTTGAGATGATCCTGTTTCTGATTTGTCATTTGGATCTGCAGACCCCTTTTGGGAGACGCACGCTGGATTCTTTTCAGGAGACAGTAAGCCAGAGTCTCCGCTCCAGGAGCATCCCAGATTTGCTCTGCAGCACAACTGAGGGGCAGAACTGCTTGTTTAGGCAGCTTCAAACCACAAGTGTGGTGCAGATAGTGAATCCAGGGCATCAGACTAAATCTGATCTGGATTATAAACCCCTTGATCTTAGAATCATGGAATGGTTTGGGTTGCAAGGGATCTCCAGAGATCATCTAGTCAAACCCATCTGGAATGAGCAGGACCATCTTCAACTAGACCGGGTTGCTCAGAGCCCCATCCAAACGGACCTTGATGTTTCCAGGGATGGGGCATCTACAGTGTTGGGGTTTGATCCTGGCTAAGTGCCAGGCATCCATGGCAGCCACTCACTCGTTCCCTCCCCTGCCACAGCTGGGCAGAGGAGGGAAGGAGAGGGGGGGGAAAGGGAATTAACACAAAGGTCCATGAGTTGAGATAAGGAACTGGGAGAAAACACTCCAAGGACAAAACTGTCTCAACTTAAGCTGCAAAGTGAAATTTATTACTACCAGAGTTAGAAGGAGGATATGAGAAATAAACTAAACCTTTAAAAGACATCGTTCTTTTCACTCCCCACCCCTCCCTCCCTCCCACCAACAGTGCAAGGGGGACAGGGTGTGGGGGTTCAGGTCAGTCCATTTCCAGGATCTTCTTCCCCTGCTTAGGGAGAGGAGTTTTTCCTCTGCTTTTGCCATGGGGTCCCTCTCACAAGAGACACTTCTCTGTGAACCTCTGTGGTGTGGTTTTTCTTGTCCATGGAATGCAGTCCTCCAAGGACAAACTGCTCCAGCATGGGAGCAGGGGGCCCCTCTCTCTCCAACCGGGTCTCCCACCTGGACTGCAGTTTCCTCCGACATCCACCCGCTCCAGCGTGGTCACCTCCTTCACAAACTGCGGGACTTTTATCTCAGTCTCTGTCTCTCACTGGGCTGCACCTGCTACGGCTTCTCTTGGCATCTACAGCTCCTGCGGCTTCTTCTGGCATCCATGGCTGCTGCGGCTTCCGACATCTCCCGCTCCAATGTTGGCACCTCACCCACGGACTGCGGGTGGATCTCTCTGCATCCCTCATGGACCCCATGGACTGCAGGGGGGACACCCCACCTCACCATGGGCTCACCACGGCCTGCAGAGGAATCTCAGCTCCAGAGCCTGGGGCACCTCCTCTCCCTCCTTCTCCACTGCCCTTGGTGCCTCCATGTTGTTTCCCTCACATGTTCTCACATCCTCCTCCTTCTCTAACTAAAAGCAGCTGTGTGCACATTTTGTTTCGATTTTTCCTTAAATCTGTCCTCACAGAGGCATAACCGACCTTTCTAATTGGCCCAGACATGGCCAGTGACATGTCCATCATCTTCAGAGCCATCAGAGATTGGCTCTGCTGGAAATGGTGAAGAATTCTGGAAGCTTCTCACAGGAGCCATCTTTATGGCCCCCTCCCCTCTACTAAAACCACAACATTTGAGTTGCAAGGGATCTCCAGAGATCATCTAGTCAAACCCATCTGGAATGAGCAGGACCATCTTCAACTAGACCAGGCTGCTCAGAGCCCCATCCAAACGGACCTTGATGTTCCCAGGGATGGGGCATCTACAGCCTCTCCAGGCAACCTGTTCCCAGTGTTCCCCATTCCCATTTTAAAACATTTCTCCCTTTTACCTAGGTCGAATCGGCCCTCTCTTAATTTAAAACCGTCACTCTTTGTCCTATCACTACAGGCCCCAGTGAAAAGCCTGTCGCCCACCTTTCTTATAAGGCCCCTTTAAATATAGAAAGAATGAGCTTATTGTGCTGTAGATGTAAGAATTTCAGCACCTCTTGCTTCTGTTTATCGATCTGCTCCTAAGAAACCCTGTAAACATAATGTCTTTTGCTGCCAGGCTGAATGAGCTGTTATCGCAGAATGCTTCCCCACAGGAATAATCCCTGTGAATCATTACAAATGGTCACCATTTAGAGTAATTCCTCTAGAGTTTCACTTGGTGCCAGGGGTCACCTGCCTCTGCAGACCGAGCAGTAGTGATGTTCGTGCATTTTTACCCAACTGAGGTCACCCAACTTGTTTACTGGGAGTGGCAGCCAAATCCTACAGCTGACAGCTGAGGCAGATGCTCAGGCAGCTGCTGTCCAAGTTCCAGGAGCAGCAAGGAGATTTCCTGCTTTGCTCAAGTTCTCCAAACCACTGGTTCATTTCTCTGGCAGCATTCAGAGCACGCTGGAGACAACAGTTCTGCAGTTTTGCTATTAATTGATCAGGCACGGGGTTGGGTAGTAATAACTTGGTTTCTTTAATGACCACATTTGCACGCTGGGATTCTGTCTTCTGAACCTCAAAGCCCCAGAACTGAATAAGTCTCAGAGTAGCTTGAGACTAGAAATCCACATCCAGGGTAGAATTTGAGCCAACAGCCAACTCCCCAACAAATTCATGTGGACGTACAGTAATTCAACAACATTAAGATTGAGTCTCGGTGGTTTATTTTGACTTTCAGCTTCCATGCTTAAAAATACCTGTCAAGAAATTATTCTTCTCTCAATATTATTTTCAATTTTGTTCCCCGGAAACAAATCTGTGATTGCAGAAACATGAAAAATTCTGTCTTCCAAAAACTTCAAAAAATTACAATTGTCACTTTTATGTTACAGTAAACCTGGTGCAACCCTACTGAACCAATACTTTGCTATGTTATCCCAAATCTGTGCTCCCCAGGAGGTCTCCTGATTATCCCTTATCAGGCACAGTGGATAAAGCTGTGTTTGCTCTCCTGTTTCCTGCTTTCCTTGCCTGCATGCTTTATTTCCGTTCTGTTAGGTGCAGGTGTCACTGCTTGCCTTCGAAGAACCAACTCATTTTGGAGAGACACTACTAAAATACACCAGCATAACAGAGGGAGAAAGGCTTTACCCAATGTGTGGTTTGAGGCCCTTAAATGAGAAAGTGCATAACCCTTCAGGGAAGCCCTGGTTTGTATAATCCCTGATTTGTTTACAGCACTCTGTAACAAGCAACAACTTCCATAGAATCTCACAATGCTTTGGGCTGGGAGGGACCTCAAAGCTCATCTCGTTCCAACCCCCCTGCCATGGCAGGGACACCTTCCACTGTCCCAGCTGGCTCAAAGCCCAATCCAGCCTGGCCTTGGGCACTGCCAGGGATCCAGGGGCAGCCACAGCTTCTCTGGGCACCCTGTGCCAGTGTAAGTTTCCATGTATTTACATAGATTTTCCCATTCTACCTAATGGCTCTTGCAGGCCACTCTGGTTCCTTTTAAGTGCACTGACTCATTTTAGAATGAGCTGCTCTTCTTATTCCTAGGCTCTCATTAGAAATTGCTCTAGACCCTGTTTTTCTGATGCTCAGGAAACATTTTATTTCTAGCACAGCTGGTGGATGGAGCTGCCGTGCTGGTGTGGAGCTGGGGGCCAGGACCATTCACATCCATTGCCTCTCCAGGAGCCTGCAAGCCCACTCTGCTGCAAGCAGCATGAGGGAGGGGAAGGGGAATGGTTTTAAAGAAGGAGGGATATAAGGAGAATATTTTTTACAATCAGGGTAGTAAAACACTGGAACAGGTTGCCCAGAAACATCCCTGGAAACATTCAAGACCAGGTTGGATGTGGCTTGGAGCAACCTGGTGTGGTGAAAAGTGTCCCTGCCTGCGGCAGGGGGGTTGGACGAGACGACCTCCTGAAGGTCCCTTCCAACCCAAACCCTTCGGTGATTCTGTGAGGGGCAGCTGGTACCCCTCAGGCAGCCAGCCCCCCAGCTGTGACCTAGGGACAGACAGTGCCACGGAGCAGTTCATGCACCAGGCCCAGGAGCAGGCCCTGGGCTGTCCCCTGCGGCTGGACCTGGCACAGCCAGGGCTGCTGGGGCGCCTTGGCTCAGCCCTGGGCGTGCTGGGTGCCAGCTCCAGCAGCTCACGGCTGCGTGAGCTCGGTGTTGTCCGTCCTGGTGGTGTTGTGAGCCCCTCTTTTCTGCTTCCAGAAACTTCTGAGTCACGTAACCCAGCATTTGGGGTGGTGGTAAGGAATAACTGGGCAACCTGCATCTGTGTTAGGAGTCTTTAGTGCTGGTTTGTTGTCAGTAATGGCTTTGGAACCCAAACAGCTACAGGATGCTCTTCAGTCTTTACACAAGGCTTCACTGGAGCCTGAACTGGCTGCCTGTAAAAGCAGAGCACCCTGCAAAACCTCCTCAGTGCTTAGGCAAGGAATGCATAGTGGAAAAAACACCCCAAATGGTTTGGACTGTCTGCTTTTCCTGTATGTTCAGGGTGAACCTGAGAGCAGAATCTGCTCCGAGTAGGCAAAGTTAGTTCGGTTCTGTGCTTTTCTAAGCAGGTGGGCACAGGAATAATTGTGTTCCTTTTGTTTCTCATTCGTGGCATTAAACGAATGTACCGGGGATGTTTCACAAACTCCCTCCTTTTCCGCTGTGAACGCAGGAGGGCAGTGCAGTCCCAGTTTGGAGTCAAACATCTCTGGAGCAGATGGTCTCAAGCAACGCTCAGCCCAAGTCCCAGTAAAGCCTCCAGTTCCAGTTAAGGGGGTTTCTAATCTTTCCTTCATTGCTACAACCCGCCTGTAGCTGGACTTTTTCAAATAAATTCTCTTCCCCGAGCTCTGCATGAGCAGCAAATCTCTGCGCTGCCAAAGAAAGTGGGGGGTGGGAGGGGGAAAGAAAATAAGTGGGGGAAGGAGGGAAAAAGGTGGGAAGAAAGGAGGGGAAGGGAAAGAAGGGAAGGAGAAGGGGAGAGGAAAAAGAGGGAGAAAAAGGCAGAGTTTGAGATGGGGTTCAAGGTTAAAGTAAAATAAATTAAGTTGCTGTTGCATTTATCTGTACCACACATAAACAAGCTGCTGGAGTTAAGGGCATCAAAACTGTTAAGTCAGGTACACCTCCAAGAATACCCCAGAAATTGTACTTGCAGTATAAACAGTAGCTGCATGGTTTTAAAACATGTGAAATAGGTAAAGGAAATTTAAAAAAAAATTTCCTGGTAAGTCTGGCAGATTTGGTCTCATTCCTTCTGATGGGTCACAGCCTTTTCATTCGAATTTCCTCTGTAAAATGGGTTTCTGCTGCCACATTCTGTTTCTTTCACTGTATTCATGTCACAGTGGTTCTCCCAACCAGACTCCCTAGTGGAAAGGCATTTTGCAAAGTAAACGACTAATACCACCAAAACAAAATAACCGCTGAAGTAAACGAGCAGTTCGGTGCAATAAAGATTGCCCTGTTTGCTGCAATAATTCGGTTTTTTACACAGGTTTTTTTTCCCCCCCATAACACATTGAAGCAAAGTCAGCTCTTTCGAACAGAAGTCTGCTGTTAGCAGGGTCAAGGTTCTGCACAAGGCGAGAGCCTGACTTTAGCCAGGCTCTCGCCTTGTGCAGAAGCTCAGGTGAGGAGCCCATCACAAACCACGGGGCTGAGAAGCACGGAGAGCCCGGGAACACGGGAGACGGGCGCTGCTTCACCAGCAGGACCACATTCCATGCACAGCACACAGCAGCGCATGGAATCTGCTGCAGCCACACCAGCAGAGAGCATTTTGTGCTGGAATCGTTCTGAATTAGGAACTATCCACTCTGTGGGTCATCCATTTGTGGCATCACCTTTTGGTAGGTGATTTTGTTCCTTAGAGACGTACAGAAATTGTAGAAGTCATTGACTATATCTGCAACCATTAGTTTATGCTGTTATTTTATGAACATTCCCGGTTAACATTTTAGGGAGATAAAAAAACCAGTACAAGACTTACTAGTAGAATATCACCTTTACAAACACCTCATAAGTAATAATAATAATAATAATTCCCTTCTGACAAGAGAGGAGGCACCCTGCTTCTGTTTGTGTTTCACATTTCTACTGCACTTCCCACTTAAACCTTCTGGAAACTAAATCTGCAAAGAATGGATCAGCCAAGTTGGTATCAGTGCTGTTCCAACACGTGCCTAAAAACATCCTGGTAAAGAGGAGAGGTGGGGTGGTGCTGCTCAGGGCAGGAGGGAGGGGACTGCTCTTAGGAGCAGCATCTTTGATTTGGGCTGGTGCAAAACCGAGGCCATAACCTGAGAGCAACTTCCACCGAGTTCAAGGGAGTCGCAGCACTCTGGGAGCCTTTCAATGGGGCCCCTTCTTCAAAAAGTCTTTCAAAAAATGCTAAATCCATTTTTTAAAGATCAAATTGGAAATATTGAGGTAGTAACATGGTGTATATACCTTCTTCTGAAAGGATTCTTTTCCAATGAAGGTGTATGTGACATAAAAAAGGAAAAAATGGCTAAAAATCAAGAGGTAAAAGAAAAAAATCACAGCAAAATCAATAGCCTCAGGGGGAAAAAGAAAAGATGAGTGAAATTGAGAAGATTGACTTCAAAAAGAAATACTTTAAGAGACAACTAAAAAACATTTAGCAAGCCTATACTTTGGAACTCAGTTGCACTGATATAAAATATGGAACAGCTCCCTCTGCCTTTCCTTTTCTAACAGGGTTGTCATGAGCAAAACGGACAAAATAATCAAAGCAATCACTGGAAAATTATAAATAAACTTTAGAAAGAAAGGAGCCCCAGAATATTCGTAGTTTGAAAGGCTGACCTTCTTCAGTGAGATGCTAGAAGTTTTTAATCTGCCTTCCTATCAATATTCGTGTTATTCACCGCTGCAATGTGTGATGCTAATGGATATTATCTGTGTAGCCACTTACATAGCTAATAACATTGCACTAAATAAGTTCTGACCTATAAAGCCTGTAATTGGCTCTGAATTTGGATTAACACCATCTTGTCAAAGCAAGAAATGATACAAGAACTTATACACAGCAAAAAGCATTCAGCAAACCATTTGAAATTCAGTTACAGCAGTATTGTACTTTTTCAGCAAATCAGGTTTTCATATTTTCTCAGAGAAACATACTGAGGTCTGGATTTTTCTTTGTTTTATTTTTTTTCCCCAGATAGCAAGCATAAAACTAAAGAAAACGTTATCAAGTTCACACAGAATCTTCATTAACATTGGTTTCAGTTGCAATTCTCTACTAAGGGATTTTCTGTTCTTCTGTGGTGAAAAAATAATGTTTTCACTACTGGGAAACATTCGAAAAGTAGATTTTGGACTGGATGGTCCCTACGAAGGACCTACATTTATTATGACTGTTTTGTTATAGAAAACTCCACTTATTCACAGATTTAAGTAGAAGAAGTCTTAATGTGGATGCAATGAGCAATCAGTTATTACGAAGAATTGTTTCCAGGAGAGTTACTGAATTGCACAAAGCATTCAGAAATTAGAGTAGCACTAAACTACAGGAAAGTATCGGCGCTTTTACAGAGAGCAGCTGTACCAAACAACACAAAAGCAGCTGAAACGAAAATGTAATTTGTACTTTTGGTTGGGATTTTTTTTTTTTTTGGTCATTCTATTACAGTAATAATAACAGTTTTAATTGGTAATCAGATTTGGAGAGAGTTGTTCTTTTGTTTCTGTGAGAAGAAATGTGAAAGCTAATGTTTCTCTCCTCTATTTTACTGGCATAATTCTGATTTCATTTGCAATCTCTGTGAAAACCCTTCTGATACATATCAGAAAGAAACCCAAACTTGCGTTCTTTTTTTAAAAAAAGCACTTGTAGAAGGAGATTATTTGAAATTACAGGATTCTACATTTCTTTTGTATTTCAGGCAGAGCATTCCTGAAATATCTTCGGGAAGATGGTTGGACAACTGGGAAGGTTAGCAAATCATAAATGTCAAGAATATTAAAATAATGAGATCATTGCCTGGCAGACAAACTGTTTTGAAAACTAAGATTTCAGCTACATCTCCTGCACAGCTATAGGACATGACTGAGATAAAGGGACGAGCGTACAGAAATATGCCTCCAAATCCTATAATCCATTTCTCCGTAATTATTTCCAGCCACCAGGATGAAGAACAAACAAACAAAGCAATCTGACCTCGGTAGAAAAGCTAGAGTGAACTGCAAACAAATCTGAAATTCCATCTCCCTCATCAACATGCTCCAGATGCCCCCAGCAGCCCGCGCTGAGGGGAGCGAGGCCGAGCCCAGCCAGCTCGGCAAAAGCACCCCTGGGACCGCAGAACCCCTCAGCAGCAGGATGAAAGAAAGCGCCGTATCCAGTTCGTTTCCATTCATCGTGGTTAAGCCCCAAGTTTAAGAAAGTTTCATTGCCCATAAATGCTCTGATCATAAGCAGCTGCACATGATATCATTTAGAGCCGGCTTGCGTAACCCGCGTCTCCCCCGAGCTTTGTCCCTAAGCTGCAGCCTGACAGGCATCAGCCAGACCCAACTTGTTGTTTTAAAAAAGCCTGGGCAGCGTTTTTACATTTAGCAGCTGAACCAAACTTCACAAAAGCGGCTGAAAAGAATTGGTAAAAGGTTAGGATAGATTGACTGTTTCCAAATTGGAATACTAATGATGATCTTTAATGAAGCCTGACAGTACAATCTGTTTCTTATTGTTCCCTAAGTGCTGGCTACTGATCATATTCACTGGCTTTAGGTGACGGGGACAGGCAGGGACAAATGGGCCCCACTGGTGAGCAGGACTGTGCACAGCTGATCTTTCAACAAGGATTAAATTAATTAAAATGATTCTCCCATCAGAAGAATCAATCTTTTGATTTGTTATCATCGTAGCGGTTATTAATTTTGAATTATGTCTAATTGGTGCCACCACTGTTTGGGTCAGCTGGCTTAGTAATCTTCTTAGAGAGCAGTAAAGAATACCTAATTTCAGTAGCTGTGTCGGGGAGCAGGGGAGCTGAACGAGGAAAAAAAATCCCCAACTTGAATTAATACCTCTCATAATGTGTAAGAACAATGGAGAAAGTAGGCAAATACCTGCCAGACCCAACTGGTGAAAACTGACTTTGCTTTATCAATTTCACTTCTTTCAATTAAAAAATGAAGGCACTTTCTCATAAGGACAGTCTTAAATAAATGTTTTTGTACGACATGGATAATAAGCACAATTGGAAATACTTTATTTTCTGGGCAAAGACGGCATGCTGAGGGCTGGAGAGGGCTCAGAGGGGAGCCCAGGCTGCTCGAGCAGGCAGACCTTGCACAGGCTGTGTGGTGTCTGGCCCAGCCATTTCAGGATTTGGCCCCAGCCCCACAAACAGTATCTGCCACTTCTTCTCACAACAAGTCTTTTGAAACCAATGTCAATGACCAAAGGAGAAGGATCTGGTCTCTTACTCAAATTTTTAAGGTATTTAAGCCCTTTAAAACACCCGTGGGAGTTTAGAAGAGGTCCTGGAAGCACCTGTATGTCAAATAAGATTTCCTGTCTGCCTGGTTTCGATATTTAGGCAGGGTGTGTTACCTCCACAGCTACAGTAATGCCTAAACCATCCCTGCAAAGTGGATGTGGGGCTTCTTCTCGGGTGTTGTTGAGGTGGAAGTGACAGAGTGAGAGAAAGGCCACTTTCTGTGCCTTGGAACAACAGACACTCCATGAGGGGAGGACACAACTGCCCCTGGCAGAGCTGGGATAGTACAGACCATTCCCTCCTGTTCACTCTGGAAGTAGAAATATGTGGCTGCGTGGATGAGCTGAAGGAGAGCTAAATCCCGCGTCTTGGCTGTTCACACAATTCAAACCCCAGAGATTTCTCCTGAAGGAAGTGATATCCAAGTCTCACTCAGAGGAGAACAGGGACGTAATCCTTGCGTTTTGTTCGTTTGTCTTCTCCACACAGGAAATTGTTTCTGCCTTACTTACCCATGACAATAAATACCCAAAACGAGGAGTGGTTCATCTGGGAAGGCGTCCATTCCATGGAATGAGCGTTCAGCTGACCCACACCCATGTCACCTTACACATTGGGGGCTGAATGTGGTACCTCCCTGTCCCCTGCAGCTGGCAGTGGGAGGCATCACTGCCTTGGCAAACCCACCCTTTCACCGTGCCCTCCTCCTGCCGCTCTCCAGCCCCACAAGCAGAGCAGGAAATATGGGGCATGACAAATCGAAGTGGTCCCATGCTGCTTTCTCATGGAGTGAGCTCCTCTCCTCTGAGAAGCCATCACAATTGCTGTAATTCACACGCTTTAGCTAAAACCTCGGCTAGGCTGGAACAGTAACACTTGAGTAAAAATTACTCACACACATTAGCTCTTCGGAGTCAACAGCTAAACCATCAACCCAGGAGCAGCCATGCACTGCAACAGATGAGAACCAGATCTTTTACAGTCTAAGCTACATTTTGTAAGAAATTCTGCTTAACCTGATCTTGCCAGGCTTTACTACCAGCCCCGATTCCCACCAAGTTATCTTCATAACTCAAGTAGTAAAAAGAGATTAAAGAACTCTAATTCCTCATCCTCCAGATGGTCATTCTTTAGAAATCTTTCTCTAGAAAAGCAAGACAAATCTCAACCAAATTACAAGTCATTAAAGCATTAAATAAAAAGCTTTTACATGATAAAGTCCAAATTGTCATTCGAGTTTGGGGAGCTGGACCTGGGTCCTATTTCATAGGTTAAAAGCATTTATACTTGTTAGATGAGGGTTCTTTTTATCTTTTCTCCACATACATTCCCCCTACTTGTTCTGCTGTGCTTGGTTAGACTGGGCACACTCATCCTATTCAGCACCGTTCATAACTGTTTGGAGAAGGAACAAAGTTACAGATTGTAAAATCCAACCGTTGTTCCTGACCTCAGCACTGATTTGAGATCGAGCTACACCTCTAGGACTTTGCCTAGACTGCATTCTGCATTTCTGCTTTATCCTTCCTTTTTTTTTTTTTTTTTTCTTGAATATCCTATTCTGCAAAATATTTTTAAGCAAATGAAGCTAAACATCATTTCATGTACTCCCATGAATACATTCTTCTAAGCAAGCTCTAGCCTTTTTGGTATTATTCTTTCCAAAATGCTTTTCAAGGTTGGATGGAACCAAAGGCTACTGACTGATATACAGTGAGACAATACCAGCTCCTCAATGTCATATCTAAGACTAGTATTCTAATAACTTTTTTTCATATCTGCAGTCAGAAAAGATCAACAGGTTAAAAGAATGCCATTGAAATGTGCATTGAGAAATTTATTTCCATGATGAGGAGAGTCTGAGATTAAAAAAAAAGTTTAAAATATTTTGAAAACGATACAAGGCTATCATTGTTTGTTTAGTCTTTGAATCATGCTTGAAGCCCAAGTCTTCTTATACTTTTTTAGAGACACAACTGTTTTGCTTGGGGTTTCAGAATTCCTCTAAATATGAATGTGTATGTTAAAGCAAGCACATCAAAGAACCCGTTTCTAAAATCAGCTCTTCAAAATATACGTGTTGCATTGCTATCTGGTATTGCCTCCTCCAAAATATGCCTCAATATAACACTTGCTATTCCTCCTCACAAACGTGATTTGAACCCCTCAGTTGCCTTGTAGCTGAAGGCTGTTGCACACCCAGCGAGGCTGCAGCATGGATCTGCCACGGAAAAGCCACAGTGCAACAGCAGCCCAGCAGCTGGTTAATGTCCTGAATCAAACCAGTGTTCTGGGGCAAGGTGGAATGAACATCTTCCCCTCGTGGCAGCTGTGGAACCCAATAGTGACATTTTTGTACACTTATTTCTAAAAGCGTTTTCACGTTTATGCGCACGCAAAGTTTTCATCCTGAGAGCTGTTCTGCTCCTCTGAGGCTGTGTAAGCGCCTTCTTTTCTTCCCTAAACCCTGTTCAAAACCACTGTGGACATTTTCGTATCCAACAAAGGAAACAGCTGTGCTGTCCATAACATTTGTCTTCTCACAACACCAAAAGATCCAGGTACAAAACCCAAAAATTAGAGAAGAAACCCTGCAAACCAGACCAGAAAGGAGATACAACAGCTGTACTCATTGCTTAAATAATAAGAATAACTGGCCACCTCCATGATAAGCTCTTCTCCAAAACAGGGCAATATAACTTTGAGATTTTTTATTATTTCAGGAAAACCTGAAATAATAAAAAATCTCAAATCCCTGATGCGATTGCAAGAACATTGCAAGATCAGAAACCTCCAACAGCTTTTCCCTTTGATTCAGACCTGACTGTAAAATTTCCACTTACTTTACAAGCTCTTAAAAAAAAGAGAAGTCAGACAGGTCTTGAGAGGCGTAACTACATCAAAGGAAAGCAACATGGGAAGAGAAAACTCGTGTGTACATTGAAAACAGAGCTTAAACAGAGCCAGGCTGAAGTATTTGTGGAGAATGCTCTCATCTCTTTCTGGTGACCATGATTTCCACGCAACCTATTTGGACGCTGTCAGATTTTTCTAAAGAGAACTCGGCTTCTAATGGTGGTTTTTCGTTTATATGGTGACAGGCTTTCTGGAATTCCCTGTCTCCGCACTCTTTTTGTTCTCCTAAATACTTTCCCTGCTGGAAAATGCACTGATTCCAAACAGCCCTAATGGCTAAGTCCTCTAGCAAATGTCTTAAGGACCTGATTTTGAATAACACCTTGTCCGAGGAATTGGTCAGTTGTTAACCTTTAACCCTGTGTACTGCCGTGCAGGAGGAATCCGCTTAAAATTCTCTTTGTAAGGATACACAAGGAGTAGCATTAAGGCTGTTTGACCTCGGGATTTTCTGAAGGTAATTTTTGCACGTAATTTTCTCACATCTTTTTGCATTTGCAAATAAGTCCTCAAACAAGAATTTTAACCAACTTACTTTCCATGGTGCGTTTTTTCCCATTTTGTGCTCCCATTTAGCAGTGAGGGAACTGGGAATGCTTTCCAGAAAAAGTTGCAAACAATTTAGGATTCAGAAGTGCCTAAGAAAGGAGCTGTATTTACTCTCCCTGGGAAGGGGTGCATAAGCTGGTTTTGACAACTGAGCTCTCTCTGATAATAGAGATATCCCAAGGGATCAGAAATCATCCACTGGGAAAAGTGAAAAGCTTGGTATGGACCTGCCTTATGCATGCCACTGGAAAGAAAAGTCCATATTCCAGACAGAAGCCATAAAACTTTTATGTAATAGGAAATGACCATCTAGAACAAATATAAAGGATATAACTGTTGCAGCCAGATATGGAAACTTGCTTGGAAAAAAAAGCCACAACACTGAGAGACGCCAAGGCACAGTGGGGTGGATGCAAATGTAGGAGGTCCCAAAGCAGGGACACCGCTCCACGGACCCTCTGTCACCTGCTTATGGGCCACACCATGAGACACACTGCAGGACAAAACTTTCTTGCTCGGGCTAAATCCATAATCTGGATTTCCAATGTCATCTTAACCCCGTGTCTTGATTAGGCATCTCTTGTTGTCTGAAATATTTTACTGTGTTAGTGAGCAGAACACAGGAGTTCCTTGAGCAGCATAGAATTCCTTGCTGATGGTCCCACAGGCAGTTCTAGTAGGCTGGGAATAATACATTCTGCTTAGCACGGGGAAGGACTGTCTTCAAAGCAAGAGAGGGCAAAAATGGATTCCCTTTGTTGGAAACTGTATCTTTTAAAAATTTCTATTTCTGTTTCTTTAGTAAGAGTTGGTTAGATCTTGCTTTGGGAAAGAATTTCCTCCGTTTTGTTTTAGAAAGATAGGTTTAACATCTCATCAAGCTAGGATGATGCACGGGAGATGTGCAAAGAATATCAAGGACCATCAGAGGCTGATAATGAACCATCAACCCAAGACAATGCCCTGAGCAGAGCGAAACCACCTATTCCAGGAAAGGACTGGTAAGAAGTATCACAAAATGGAAATTTAATCAACACCGAAGATGAAGAAACTCAGACCCAATGAGAACCTGGATACTGGGGTTTACCTCATTTTGTACCAATAAGCTTTGAAATAATGTGTTCCTATGAGTCTTGAGTGTATAAAATCTAAGAGAAACTTCGGGAGAAACATGTGTGTTGGGAATATTCTTCCTGGGCACATCCTGGCCAGAATAAAGTAATGCCTGATTCTCTATCACTTCAAATATAGTGCTAGAGGGTTTTTATTTTCTTCCCGGGTTTCGGTGACACCTTTTCCATGAATATGTTTGTTTCCATGAAGTAATTTTAAAATTACTTGCATGTAGATAGACCCCAGATTGGATTACTCTACTAGATGAGATTTCTTGCAGCTGTAGATATATGCCAGCACCTGAAACTCAAGCGGAAACTCTCCGGGAGTCTGATTCATAAAACATTCTGTGTCCTGTTTAGAAGGGCAGTTTTTGTTTGGTTTTAATTATTATTTAGTCTGTGTATATGGGAAATAAATGTTTTACAGTGAGTTGCCTCAAAACAGGTGTGGGATTCATCTAACCCCCGACTTTTATTGGCAAAAGTATTAAATAAAACCAGGCTGAAGAATTTATTTTCCTGAAATCTCAAAGAGGATGCTCTTTAAACTAAAACTGTTATGAACCCTGGCAATGTCATTGTGCCATTTCCACTTTAGCACCAAAGGAGTAGATTTCAAAGGGCGTTTGCAATAAAGCAGGTTTAAATGGAATTCCTGAAGTTGCAGTATCACTGGTCCTTTCATTACAATCTGTGTGGAAGTCGAGGATGCTTAGCATTTGAAGGGTTCATTTCCAAAAGACAAATGAACATTATCTGGGAAATTAAGCTGGTGCTAGGGGCTGATGGTCCCTGGACAGAGGCAAAGCATGCACTCCTTTCCCTTCCAGCCTCGGAGATTTTCCCTTCTGGGACGCAAGGCTGGCAGCTGCCTCAGTGCGCTACTGACAGCACATCACCTGTCAGCTGGGCCTGTCAGCCAGTGCAAACCAGCAGGATCACATCCCTAATTGAATTAAATTTTAATTTCATATTTACCGTCACTGTTTCATCCCTCAACATGTATCCATTCTCATAGCCCCCGTGTGTGTCTCCTCTGGGGCACAGACACCTTTGGACACATGCATTCATTTCTGAACACTGCTTTGTTACACTTTTTTGACCAGTGAAGGTGCAACCTTTTCCTTGGATGCAGCATGCACTCTCCTCAAGGTGCCAGAAGAAATCATCCGTGCGTTAAAGAAAAAAAGAAAAGCAAGAGAGTAAAAAGAAACACACAGGAAATTTATTGTGTAACTACGTTCTTAGAAACAATTCTTTTGCTCCCATTCACAGCAACTACTACCAATGCTGTTAACTAATCAAATGTTTCTTTAATGTCTTAACGATATTTCTGATATGGTCTGTCCAAGTGCAAGTAGGTTTTTTCCTGCCATGTCTTTTCACTTAGGTATGATGCATTTCATAAATTTGATATCCTTCACCTTCTCAGCTCTCAGCTAAAACAGAGCTATCAGCATCAGGAGGTGCTGCTGCTAACTGAAATATTAAAAGAAAAAAAAAATTTCCCCATTGTTCTAAAGAATTTCTTAATCTTTCTGAGGATTTATGTTCTTTGTGAACATTCAGGGATTCTGGCTTCTGGGATTTTGAATAGGTCTAGACTTGCTCAACTTTCCTCACCTTCTCGGTATCCAAAGCAATGACATGCAGATAAGATAGAAAGCATGAGGATAAATAGGCAGCGATCCTTTTGCTATCTATAAACGGCACAACGACGTCCCATGGGCAGGACTCCACTGGGCCTAATCAACACAATCCACATTCTCCTGGTCATATCCTCCAGGTTCTTTTAGAGGCAGGCAAAGAGCAGGGTGACAGAATGATAAATAAACCCAAAATACCTGCTCCATTTAAACCATTCCACTATGGCTGGCTTTTCCCCATCCATTACTCAATGCTTTTTTAGCTCATACAAGACCCAGCGAGCAAATTCGTTGCACACAGCAGCAGGTTATCCCTGCGAAAGGTGAACAAGACAGAACACCCCAGGCCTGCAGAGCAGGGGAACGAGGCAGACTTAAAACAGGTGATGTGTGGGCACACGAGCCAGCCTCATTCATCTAGAGCCCTTAGATTCAAGGCGTTGATCACCGATCTGAATTTTCACGGTTTGGACCCCTGTTTGATTTTCAACCACCTGAAAGTGAAAGGCACAAGAAAAGTTCAGCACAGAACTTTGCCCTAAAGATGCCCAGTTAGTTAGGGTCACTCAGAGCAAACAGGGAACAATGGATACGTGTGCGTTAAACCTAAGAGGCTTTGCTTATTGACATTCGTGGACTCAACTTGTGAATACTTTGCACTTTTAAACCTTTGTCTCAGCCTCCCCATGTAGAAGATGACAATTCCAACTTAATCTATTTAAAGATTAAATCAAACCTTCAAACTCATTGAAAGCTACCTGTGCCCCTGAATTTCTGGCTTTTTCTAGAACAGCTCAATACTTTAATGAGGTCTTTCAATTTTAAATAGTATTTAAATGAAGAACGGTGCAGCTGGAGGTATTACTATTGTAATAAAAAGAAACCCCCCACAACATCCCATCTCTTTTGGCTATATCCTCAAATGGGTCTTTAACTGAGACTTACTTAAAATACAACCTTTCGTCTGCTGACTGGAAGAGATAAAATCTGTAATTCACTGGGCATCTTTTAATTAATTTTGGCACTTCTCAGACGATGTCCTTGTAGATTTCTACTATGTTCTGTGTCCCTCCTACATGCAAACAGCTATGCTTCTATATCTCATCGTTCAAAAAGTGGAGATCTTCGAAATTAATTGCTAGTTCTTAGTTTCCACCCAAGTCCTTTGGGGAAATCATGAAAATTGCTACGGGCTTGGCACATTTATTTATGTGTAAGGGATATTTGCTGTTTGCATAATGAGTACACTGTGGGAGATTTTAGACAACCATGTAGGAGGGGTTGCAGCTAACCAAGTGTTCACATCTTGTGCTCTGGTCTGCGGATACTTGACTGGTGTCACTCCACTTCTCTCCACTGACCTGGTGAGCGAATGCACCGCAATGCAGAATTGCTTGCACACTGAAGGAACTTGCTAAAGAAATATCACCGAACAAGAAAAATTAAACAGCAGAAAGAGCAATCGAAATGGCCAAAACCCCAGAGAGATGGCTCATCCCCAGGCACAGTGTGTTTTGTTCTCGCTGTGTGTTTCTGGGCTGCACGCTCTTTCATGGAAGAGACAGTTGGCTGGTTGTGACCAAGGGAAAACACAGGTTAATCATACTTCTGTGCTTTACATTTTATTCAAAAGCATGTGAGAAGTTCATATAAATGTTAAGTAACTGTCAATTAAACTCCCCCTTTGCCCTCCTGTGGCAATTTCCCAGGCAGCTGGGGCAGAGGGGGAAATCCCCACGTCAGCCCTGGCTTGTTGTGTGCGGCTCAAGCCAAACCAGGCGGATTTATTAACTTCATATCGAGCAGCGAGGGGCTTGCCTCGGACCCACCACAGCCCTAATCGATGTCCTGCTGGGCCGCAAACACCGCTACAAATGGCAGGGCTGCGGCACAATGCCGGGGTGAAAGGGCCCGAGCGAGGCAGCGCCTAATAACCAGTTTACCAACACCTGGATCAGCACTGCAGCGCTGCGAGGAGCGCTGCCGCCGTAATCCCCTAAGCTCGGCATTTGCATATCCTCATTAGCTGATGGAAACCTGGAGGAGGCAGGTTTCTGCAGCCGGTGGGTCCATCCCGCCGCTCCGGCTGCCTGGGTGGCTCGCTAATGAAGGGACGGCGCTGAATGCGAGGTTTATATGTATGGAAGGGATTAGGAGTGTTAGAGTTTGTGTGAACCGATGTTGCCATATTCTCTCGACTGGATCACAGTAATTGGGTGGGAGGAGCAGGAGTGGATCCATTAGTTTTGTCTGTTTGCCCAGGAGCTGGGTGCTAGAGATTCAATTTTGCTTCCTTTTGCTCCCTCGCTTTTGTGGAGCCCGGTGCTTTGTCTAGGGAAGCCCTTAGCACCTCTGTGCCCTGCCCGCACTAAGGCGATTCAGCCACAAAGGAGAAACCTCCGAGGCAGCCAGCATCAAATGCAGCCCAGACTCAAGTGCTACTTGAGGGCAGCACAATCCTGCCCAGCCCAGTCCTGGGAGAGAAAGTAAGAGATAATTGAAATCTATAAACACCTCTGGAGCCTTTTTATTATTTTATTAGTTCTCCACATTTGGGCTTAACAAACCCCATCATCAAAGAAGCCGTGAGCTCCTTACAAGCAAACTGAATGGCTTGAAATTTCACTGACTTAAGAAGCAATTGTTGGGATTATTTGCCGGGCTTGCGTAATTCTGATGCAAAAAAAAATCCATTTCCTACATTATTTGTACAGCTGGAGTAAGCACTTTGTGTGACCGATGATGTTAAAAAAAAAAAAAAAAAAATTTGCAAGCCTGTCTCTCCCTATACTACAATACACACCTTCAATACTACACCTTCAGCCACAACAGGAGGAAAACACACGAAATGGTTCAGGGAAGCCTGGTGCCAGGGATAGGCTTGGCATGGCGTGAAGGCACAAGTTATATGCAATAGACATCATTAACAGACATTCATTAGATGGGGGAAACAATTTAGACACTTAACGTCACCACATCATTTCCACACTGTTTTGGAGGATGCTTTCTTTTGTTCAGGATAGCTAAAACTTTGGAAAATTACTATGTGAATGAAGCTGTGGGGCACAGGGAAGGTGGGACTATTCAAATATAATAATAACAATAACCCACAGGCAGCATATCTTTTCTCGTTTTAAAAAGTATTTTCATCCCCAAAATTTAACATCATCATTCTGTTAATTACACTTCCCTGAAGTTTGATAGTTTGTTTTATATCAATAGTGACACTATTACACCAAACAGTGGCAGTTGTTTTTTGGAATAAGAGAAACTAAAAAATTCCTGTAGTTAGAGATGTGAGAAAACGGAAAGTATTTTGATATTTGTGGCTAAACTTTAAAACCAACAAATGCACAGTAGCAATACAACATTAAGGATAATGTGCGATCTGTCCTTGTGTTCCTCCAGGATTTCCTCATTGGAATAGTTTTATCAGCATGGAAATATAATGACACAGACCCTATTTATTAGGCAGTGATTGAGTCTTTGTTACTGATTCCATGTAAATCAGTGTCTGTTGGAATGATGCCATGATCGTTTATTGCCTGAATTTCACAAAGCAAGGAGACTCTTCTGTGTTTTTAAGTGGATGTGAAGGAGAATGTTTAAATTCCTGATAGACCAACATTTGCTCCTCGATTTCATCCATACATGTGTTACAGAGGCTTGTGAGCTGAGCAGATGAGCGCTCAAGGGCATGAGAAGATTCACATCCAAAGCAGCCTTGCAGCTTCTTTCCCTCAGGTCAGCAGAGGACAAGGACAGGCCCAAAGCACAAAGCACAAGCCTGACTGCACGGGAGGGCTCTGTGGAAGGTGCCATGAACTGGGGATGCAGTGACTCTGTCACCTCTGGGTGACAGCAGAACACAGAAACTGCAGAGCCTCCTATTCCCAGAGCCAAGCTGAGCCCTTGCGGCCGAGCACTCCTAAACTGCCTGGTGGGAGATGGTGCTCACAGCTGAAGATTCTCCCAGTCCAAGGAGTTTCTGCCCTTTGACCTCCCCTGCCACCAGTGGGTGACAACCACATCATTCACAATATTCCTTCTTAAACAAGGGCTTCTGCTCCATCCATTTCTCATTTAAAACTGTGTTGATAGAGGCCAAGAGACGAAATAAAAATCTACAAAAAATATAGTCCTGTTTTTCCCCCACTAAAAAGAAATGTTTAAGAAGTGTCCTCATCTAGGTGCCCTGGAAGGTGTCTAGAGTGCCCCATCCCCTCCCTGTTCTAAGAAACAAGCAATTCCCCATGTGTTACCTACTTCTCATTTATGGCAGCAGGGTTCAGACTATGATTGTCCTTGTGGGCATCTCAGGCAGCTACACCAGGTACCACCAGCTTGTGCAAGCAGCCACTTTCCTCTTCTTGATTTCCTCTGTTCTGTCCCTCCCTCCTGCAGGAGCTGAGCCCTCTGTAGCAGTTCTCACACCACCGGTTTGGTGTGCAGGGTAATGCTGTTAGAACACCTGCCCTAAGCTCATGGCTGTGAGGAATCAGATGCTGCACGCGCTGTGGGTGATTAATGGCACTGCAGTGGTGGTTAACCCACTGCTGAAAGGATGGCACAGGGCTGTCTATCATTTCCAGACACTCAGGTTCAAGTGACAAAGAGGAAAGAGGCTGTTTTGAGGGGAGCTGTGGGTGTTTCAGCAGCTCCTTATGTGCTCTGCTCTGAGCCTCAGCTGGTGAAAGCCTCTCAAGGCCCAGCTTCAGAAAGGAAGGAGGCAGCAGAAGTTCCCATGCTACCTCTCATTCCCCAAGGGAAAGGGTGCTTTGAATTCAGATTATTTTCATGTTGGGGTTTATAACACAGACCCGACAAATGGATTTGCTGCCAGGAAAGAATGGACACTGAAAAGGCAAATCCTTTGTGACTCCCTTGGGCTATGAGCGCAATGCTGGAGAGTCAGACACATCCTGTGTCTGCTGCAGAATGAGAAGAGACACAAAACAGGGTTTCTTTTGACAGCCAGTTCTGTGGTTCAAGTTAGCCCTTCGAGACTGATGTTCCTGTATTGAAGTAGGAAATAATTTAGGAAATAATAAAATTCCTTTGGAGGTTTTATCTAAAAATAACCATCTTATTTCTTCGTAGAAGAGCAAGCCCACAGGTATGTTTTCAGCACTTGCTGCAAATTACTGTCTAAATATCTTCATGCAAGAGAAGTGATGTTGTAAAGAAGCCAGTCAGAACATTAGGTTGTTAATATGTTCTATTGGATTAGACAAAAGAGAGAGAGAGTGAAATAACCACCTGTGTTTTTAGCAAGTGTTGCCTACCAAATCCCACCTGGTATTATTTGTCTCTTAGTGATGTGATGTAACCTCTTAAGTTACAGCCGATTATACTGCAGAACATGAAACATCAGGCACCACTAGGTTCCCTTCCCTTTGGTTGGACCACAGGATCTCTCAGGGTCCCTTCCAACCTGGGCTATTGTCTGTGAGGTAGTACAAAGAAGAATTAAATCAGCAGGCTGTGAGAGACAGAGAGAGATAAATGCAAAAGTGCTCGATAACTTCAGAAACAAACTAAGGAAGTTTGTTTTTTGTAGAGGACAGAGGGGTCTTGTAGTCCTCTCAGCAGAGGAAATCCCTCAGGCCCTGCTATGCATGTGCCTTTCCAGAAAATAAAAACTGAAATCCAGAATGCACACTTCGTGGAATTCAAGAAAATAAACCACTTACATTAATTAAATTACTTTGGGGAAAACAAAGGTGGTTTTATGCCCCAAAGCCGAGTTCAGCACCTCTTCGGTTCAACATGCTTTAGTTAAGAATTCACAATGTCTTTGTAGTAGATGATGATGATGATTGTTGCTATTATTGTAGTTGTTGCTGTTGTTTTTGTTGTTAATCACACACATGGGATAGTTCTTACTCTCAAGCTGACTGTCTATAGAAAAAACCAACAGTTTTGTATAATGACCATGCTGAGCTGTGGGAGAAGGCTGCCAAATGAATCACGCTCTGGCTGCACTGTGGGAAATTCCAGAGCACATAATAATGCTCCCAGTTGTTTGTTTGAATCATCTTACGGTGCTGCACGCACACTTGGCTGATGTACCAATGCTAATGTTGTGCCGTTCTTGGAGCTGGATTTGGAAAGTAGCTCATAAAAATAAACAACTTTATTACCAGGCTCATTGTGAATGATGATCCCACAGCTAAAACCATTGATCACAGAACGTATCAAGGTAATTGTCAAGGCAGGGATCTGTTCTGTGGAGTTTGTGGGGATGTGGTTAGACTGTGTTCTGTTTGCACAGGACAGACAGCAGTTGCCTGCTGCGGAAATCCCTCTGTATCCACGAGGATCAGATCCTGATAAACCTGTGGTGTTCAGCCAAGCCACGCTCATCCCAGCGCTGTCAGTGCACGGCCTGCATAGAACCTCCTCCTGGCACTTTTATTCAGCACATGCAGCCATCTCAGCACCGCTGCTGGGAACCAAGCAGCCTTCATTGCATTTCTCTGCTCAACAAGGTGCAATTCATAAACCAGGAGAAGGGCCTGGCTCTCACAGAGCTGACCTCTGTCTATCTTATTGCTCGTGAATAATGAGAGAATGAAGCACAGAATGAGGTTGTTTTTCTCCTCTCTTCAAACCTTTGTATATGAAGACTGAACTCACTTTTTAAAGTGAAAACATTTTACACTAAGATATTTGCTAATAATTTTAATTTCTGCCGCCTTTGACAATTTATTTTGTTTCTAGTCAGCATCACCATCCCATGTCCAACACTACTGTGACATGGCACAGGGGGTTAACTGTTGGGGAAGCTGGAATAGGGAAACTGTATAAATATGATTACCTGGCAAAAACTGTAGGTAAGATTGAAATGAAGACAAGCTTTGAGTTGCCCAACCCCAGTTACTGAACAACCGGAAAACAATAGCATGGCTGGCTGGGGGTAGCCCCCATTTGATTAAACAATGCCTCTGCTTGCAAGCAGGTCCAAGGGTCAGACAAGACCCCGCAAACCCATCAGAGGGTCCACAAAGCAACTTTTAGAGTTTAAAGTGTAACGCCATAGGCTAATGCGATGATTCTTATAGGCTGTAGGCAAATGTAAGATTTGTAGCTTATTCTAGATTGGTCAATGGAAATCAGAATATTCAACACAGAAGATGATGTATTGTATTGTAAACGCTCATTCTGGCATTCTGCACTGCTCACTCTAAACTGCTCTCTTCATTCTGCACTGCTCATTCCATTCTGCACTGCTCTTTCTACCCTGCTCTCTTCCTTCTCTGCTCTGGCCTGCTTGGAGCTGCGCCGTGCAGCTCCAGGTAAGCCTTTCTCTCCCCACGCCTTCTGCAATAAACCTCATGTTCTAAAACCTAAACATAGAGATCTCCGTTTGTCCCGAACGACCGTCCAGGGGACACAGAGAATCCTACAGTTAACAACACTGCAAGAATTTGAAATGTTTTTCTTTCCCTCAGGCCTACTCTGTTTCATACCTCTTCCCTCCACCACCAACCCCCCAAAAATCCATTAAAAATGCAAGAGGGGAAATACTATTACAAGATCCAGCCTAAGCTGTTCTCTAACACACAGCTGAGCCCTGGGATTCTGGGCAGCCAATAAACACCTTGAAAGAAAGCTCCACTATCTCATTAAGGAAGAAAGAAAAAAATGTATCTGAGCAAGGACAAAGAACAAGCATCAAGGACCTTGGTCCAGAACCACTGACTCTCACAGTTGTTGGAGTAATTCCAAACATTTATCCAGATTTCCATATTGCATATAACCAGGTATCCCTACGGAGCCTCACATCTAAAATGGACAGAAAGCTCATTACCCAGGTTATCTTCATTTTCCATCTTTATATTGGAATTCTCATGATCAGTAAAACCAGTGTACAGCAAAAATAAAGGGATCCCCTAAAGAGAGCCATTAAGCAGTGAGGTCTCACTGGAGCCTGTGTGACATGACATGACCATCAGAGAAGGGGTGCAGCAGCACTGGCTGGAGCACAGGAAATTCCCAGTTTGGGCTAACCAGTACCGCCACAGACTTGGGGGGAGTTTGTGAATTACAGAATTGTTCAGGTTGGAAAAGCCCTTTAAGATCTTTGAGTCCAACCATTACACCACCACGGCCAAGGCCACCATGGAACCATGTCCCCAAGGTGCCAACGTCCGCTCTTTTTTTGAACACTTTCAGGGATGGAGATTCCACCAGTTCCCTGGGCAGCCTGTGCTCCAGGGCTTGACAACCCTTTCAGTAGAGAGATGTTTCCTAATATCCAAGGTAAACCTCCCCTGGAGCAACCTGTGGCCCTTTCTCTTGTCCTGTCACTTGCTACTCTGGACTTGCTGTGACCTGAAATGCCGGGGTGGTTTGTGGAGGACACCTCCGTCTTCCCAGTGATGAGAACCACCCGGCCCCAACAGTTGTCTCCACACAGCTGTGCTGGCCCATCTCCCCTCAGGAAACGGATTCCCACTGCCCGAGTCCCCACAGCTGCACGGGATCAGCTGTGGAGGAGACTCAGTGAGAAACATTTCAGCTCCAAAACGAAAATCTAACTGTCACTTCAGGATGACACTTGAGAGAACAGCTGAGGCTCAGCTGCACTTACAAGCCATCACCAAGTCTCCAAGGCTGATTAAATTCTTTGAGGTGACTGTATCTCCCTGTCCCTTTAGCCTACCACAGCGTCTCGTAGGCATCTACATTTTATTCTGCCTAGTGAAAAGGAATAGACTTTAACATACCTTTATAACATGGAAATAGATTTTGTGCCCCACTGCACCACTACAATTTCACATCCTGGGACATTTTGGTGAGTGACACCTGAAAAAACTCCCAGCATCTTACTATTTATTCTACAACTACATTGTCTGAGCATTACACAACAAGTATCCAAACAAAGCAATGGAAAGGATGGGAGCTATATAGGCCATGGGACCTATGTAACAGGAAAACCTGTTTAATGTCATCTGGCAGTTATCTATTTAGACAGAATCACAATGTATTTAATCCTGTTGGGGCAGCAAGGAGCAGAAAAGGAGGCTGATCACCTTAATGGACTGGGGTTTATTCCCTGGGTTTTGAACGGTAATGTGCGAGCTGGGAGTGCCACAAGGTCCGTCCAGTGAACACTTGCTGGTACTTAGGAAGCTGGACTGCACGACTGCGGTGGGTCGCTGCTAACTGGATGGCTGCTCTGAGATCAGCAGTACTTGCAGTGCAATTTCCTGAGGGCGTGAGGGATACTGGTGCCCTGAGCACGAGAAGCAGGCACCGTGGCAGAGCTATAAATGTACAACACATGGTATCACCTTCCCCGTGCCTGTGCTTGCTCCGGGGTTCCCCCTGGATAAACACAGACTAGGTGCTCCCTTGAGTGCTGCTCCCACAGAGCCCTTGTGGCACAGTAAGAAACAGCATCGCTTACATGGCAGGAATGAGCTGAATTACATCCACCCCGAGTCTTTCACAGGGAAAAGCACCTCCTTTTTTGGTCATCAGAGAAGAGCAAGAGACGTGCTCATGTTAAAAACTGACTCTCATTTGGGCTGTGCATGATCATTTGTATCAGTGGCATCTTCTGTGACTGTCAACAGGTCAATTGTCACGGGAAGTGACTGTAAGGTGATTTTTAGATCTTCTTCTTGAAGAGGAGGGATTAGAAGTTTGACCCTGAAATCAAGACCTCTGCTGTACTAGGCCAAAGGACAGAACAAAAGATTGCTCCTGACTGCAATATCCAGTTAAAACAAGTCCATAATTTTTGATCCCGTAACTGTCAATCATCTGTCAAAGCACAGTCACTGATTCTCTATCAGAACGTCACTGCTCCTTGCTGTTCTTTCCCTGCTGTCCCAAAGGTGGGAGGTACAAATTCATCACTGACTCAGCCCTGGACACAGCCCCTTTCTCTTCCCTGTCCTCACCCTCCAGCCAAGCACCAAGCAGCATTGCTGGCTCTGGGAGAGGCCTGCATTGGGGCGCCTGTGTGTGCCCACAGACACACTTGCATTATTTAACACACGTTCACCCCTTGTCCTGTCTGCTCTGTCCCCACCATTTACTGCTAAACAGGTCCCTTATCTTTATTGATCACTTAATTTATCTTTTCTTAGCTCCTCTTGCTCCGTCTGGTGCAGTGTGTCCAAGGTATTGAGCCTAAGCATCCGTCTGTTCATACTGTCATGAGGGGTTTGCCTCGGAAAGAATAGGGGCAGCAGGTGGTGTGACTAAGTAGGGCCTCGGCAGAATAGGGGCACCACGGCTGCGTCCTGCCCCAACCTGCCAGCCACTCCCCACCCTCCCAACTGTTCCACATTAAAGCGCTCAGCTGTGCCTTTACAGTCCAAGTTTTACACAACTGTTTTACAAACCAGGAAGAATTTCCTTTGTTGGAAAGCTTTTGTCAGGCAGCGCAGAGCGGGGAGGGGAGCAGGGCGGAGGGAGCGGGGACAGCCCCTTCTGAGCGGGTGGATGGACCCTACGGGGTGTGCCAAGCTGCTGAGGGAGCCGCCTCTGCGCTTCTCTCTTGGAAGAGAGCACAGCACACCTTCCAAAGTCACCAGCCTCGCTGTCCCTTTCCTTTGCTCCTGTTTATGCTACTAGTTTAGTTTGTTAGACCAAATAAGACTGAAAACCAAATCAAATCAACTCTTGAACAATTTTTTTTTCTCAGTAAGGCTAGAATATCCATTTTTCGGTGTTGCGAAATTATTAGAAATCCATCTAACTGGATAGACAACCCCAAAGAAAAGTCCAGTCAATGCTGCAACCACATCCCAGTTTCCAAACACTCCTGCTACGGACACTATGCTGCTTCTGATCCCATACACCAAGTTTCTTCACAGGATTTGGAGGTTGTATTTTCACCCAGACACAGGACAGCACTCACACGGGAGTTATCTCAGAGATAACATACCCTGGAATTATCTGCTCTGTAAGGGACGGAACAGGAACTCTCCAAATAGAACGCAGGAAGATCAACTATTTGTTACCGCTGTGAAACTGTTCTGGTGTCACCACTAGAGTGCTGCAAATGGTTGCATACAAAAGCTGAACCCTCCAAATTCTTCTCGTTTGGTTTTTTTTTCTTTTCCCCCTCCCTGTGAGAATTCACAAGCACATAATTCACAATTTTTTCAGAACCAAACACAAGATTTGGGTGTATTCTACATTTTAAAAGGAAAATTACAAGTTTATGCATATTGACATTTGGCCCTGTAGGCCTTTTCCACAGGCTAAAATGTACTGAAAGTTCTATTTCAGGCAAAATTGCAAACCAAGAGACAGAGATGCTTTTCTTTTTTGAAGATGTTGCACTCAATCACTCAAATCTTTTAAGTGTAAAGGTAAAAAGGAAAAAACAGTTTACAAGTTGGTTTTTCTTCCCTTCAGAGACATCTGTCTTTCTGCCCTTCCCCTTCCCATCAGACAGCAGTGGAAAGACAAAAGCTGAGACCCTGCTCCTGTAGGAGTCAATGGCAAAATTTCTGTGAGGCCTGAATTTAACCCAATCTGCTGAGTCCTGCAGCAACAGAGAAATCAGTGACTGCAGGTTAAAGAGGGAAGGACCCACATTTGTTACCAGATTCTTGGGAAAGCACTGAGCTATAATCCTGGTAAAAGCATTGTTTTCTGTCAGGAGCTGATCCTCTCAAATATGTAAGTGGTAGACTTTTCAGTCCTGTTGATATGAACCATACAGTTCAGATTCGTGGGGTTTTTTAGCTTCCTAATCAAACACAAAGCATAGAAATATCAAAAAAAAAACATATAGGAAAGGATATGAAGTGCTTCAGAATGAAGCATATGTTTAAAAAACTAAAAATAAGAGAAAGCATGTATTCAGAGCAATCCTGACCGACGTGTGTCCACAGCCCCTTCAGGAGCCTGGGGTGCAGGTCACTCAACCCTTCATCAGGAAAGTCCCTGAGCTGCTTCTACAGAAAGCTCCAAAGCCACCAGGACAGACAATGCCACGGATGCTGTCTGATTTGGGATCGCAGCCTCTCGAATTCCTGCAGCATTTCCATTATGCAGAAAGAGAATGTGTATTTAAAGACAGCATCAGGAGTGGCTCTTACTCCCAGACCGGCGTCCCAGCCACGAGGTTCTTCATGTCTTATTTTACACTTCCTGTCTCACGGAATATTTCTTTGATACCTAGTGAAACACCACCTACAAGAAGCAAGGGAGGCTCACCTCACCCTCTCACCAGGGTGCTTGGGGTCGTCACCCTGCAGAAGGAAGACAAAGATTTGGTTTTTACCAGATTGAGGAGAAAAACCAAACTAGCACTCCAGAAATATGAACAAATACACTACTGCTAAAATATTGGATGAAAAAGAAATCATCATGACTTATTTTCAGTCCAAAGTTTTTTCTCAAATGCAGCAAGACTTTCAAATATTTTCTTGACGACCAAGATTATTTTACAGTGAAATTGGTAGACAGTGGTACATCCCCAGATATTTATTCAGACCTGGAAGTGATCATCAAGGAGATGAGGATCAGCATCACCAAGAATGAAACATTCTCGGTGTCTTGCCTAAAAATTTACAACACAAACACAGTAGAAAACAGAGCTCAATATTTTAGTATTGTAGGGAAGCAGAGAAAGAAGGTACCCACAGAGCTGTGCAGCTATAGTCTCTGTTATTTAGAAAGGTGTACCTAGCCATTTTCTCAAAAATGAATTCAAATCTGTGTTAAAGTTTGAGGGAAAGAAAACATCTTGCATCTCTGCTCATTTCAAAGGTATTGCAATTACACATCTACTTCAGAAGAACTCTGTCACAAATACTGCATTGCCAGTAAATTACCAAGCTGCCCCTCAACTGGGAAATCACGATTATAAATTAGAAAATCCTTCCTAATTGTTCATTTTGAATATTGTGTGTGATGACTCTACTGCCATGTTAAGCCCTTTCATTTTGTTCCTCCTAACTCCTTAAATGCTGACTTCTCTTGAATTTGTGTGTGAAACATCCACACCTTCGGATGGATGACATTCTAACTGCAGGCAGAAAGGACAGGTGGGAAGCCCACAATCATTCTCTTGTATCTGCTCATTCAGCTTCGTTTAGAATCTATTTGTGCACAAAAATATTTGGGGAATTACTAAATCAGTTATAAATTCATCCATACCTTATACTAAGGATAGACAGAGAACCAAATAGGTAGGAAAAAAAAGTGGAACTAGACAGAAGATAATGTGATGTTCCCAGTGACCTGAAATGCAAGTCTGAATTAGATGACACACGATCTAATTAGATCTGAAATTAGTCTCATGGACTTCCGAATCCCTGAGGGATGTTCTTCTACATCACAAAAGTCACCATACAGTTTGGCCCACTTTGATACAATGACATTTTCCAAGAGGCTTATTGCTTGCAAGGCACAGATATTGTGGTTCAGCATAAGTTATGTTTCCTGCTTTTCTGTAAAAAAGGTTACATGGCAACTGCCAAAAGCTGTCTAAAATCAGCGGTGCTTTCTTAAAAAAAAAATAAAAAATTAATGAAACAACCCAACACAGGGATAAAAGAAACACAGGTTTACGGGACAGTCAGCTTCATGCACCTCTTTATCCAGAGGTAAGAACAAGCTTTCTGCACTGGTATATACAACCCTCAAAATATTTTACGTGGATTTTGCTACTTCTGTGAAACAACATTGTCACTTGCTGCACATATCAAGCTGGATTTAGCTTGCCTAAAAGTCACATCCTTAATATATTTATATAATGGCATCACTTCACTTCCCAAATGGATGAACAAAATTTTAGGAGGAGGGGAAAATAAAAATCAGTTTAGCATCCACTCATCCCATTGCGAAAGCAATATTTGTGTAATTGTGCATAATCGTTTAAAGTATAATTTAATACATCCCTTTAACAACCCACAAATTATCACTTGACAACTAGAAATAATAGGTCTTTTTGTTAAAAACAGAAAGCATGTGAAGACTAAAGGTTAAACAGGTCTTTTCATCATGATAAATCACTGGTTAATGAGCCTGGTATTGTTGGGTATTATCCTTGCTCACTTCAATGCCATTACCTTCTGGTTGTAAAGCTGACACTACTAATGATCTTCATTCTTTGAACTTTTCCACAATATTGACTGGTTGCATAGAGCAGATGTTACTTGGATTTGACTGCAAAAGTGGCAATTCTTCTAAGGCTCGGAGCGGCCCTGAAAAGAATGGTACTGAACACAATGTATTTTGATATCTCTGAGTCAAAAGAGATGCTTCTCTAGCTGTCAGTTCCTGCTCTTGCAATTTCTTGGTATTGTTGGAAACTGTATCTTTTAAAAATTTCTACTTCTGTTTCTTTAGTAAGAATTAGCTAGGTCTTGCTTTGGGAAGGAATTTCCTCCGTTTTGTTTTAGAAAGATAGGTTTAACATCTCTTCAAGCTAGGATGATGCACGGGAGATATGCAAAGAATATCAAGGACCATCAGAGGCTGATAATGAACCATCAACCCAAGACAATGCCCTGGGCAGAGCGAAACCACCTATTCCAGGAAAGGACTGATAAGAAGTATCACAAAATGGAAATTTAATCAACACCGAAGATGAAGAAACTCAGACCCAATGAGAACCTGGATACTGGGGTTTACCTAGTTTTGTACCAATAAGCTTTGAAATAATGTGTTCCTATGGGTCTTGAGTGTATAAAATCTAAGGAAAACTTCAGGAGAAACATGTGTGTTGGGAATATTCTTCCTGAGCACATCCTGGCCAGAATAAAGTAATGCCTGATTCTCTATCACTTCAAATGTAGTGTTAGAGGGTTTTTATTTTCTTCCCAGGTTTTGGTGACAGTATCACACAGAAATCAACCATAAATAAGAGATCAAGATCCTTCAGTTATTTTCTGCAGTTTCCTTTGTTGTTTGGTGAAGCTATAATACCGTAATGAGCTAACACAAGATAATTCCCATCTCATCCCTGGTGCTGTACCCATAACTTCTCCTGCATTGCAGTACCTGCAAGTGAATAAAAACCTGAGCTCTGTATTGCCCAGCTTTCCTTGGTGTGGCCTGGAGGCCGCTGAGGTCACCAGGAGCTGGGAGTGAGCCGAGTGCTGACAAAGCAGGATGCAGGAGGCCCGCACACATGTGCCTGTGCACCCCCATCCATCACTTTTTGTTCCAGAGGGAAGGAGGCCCAGCCGAGCTGCCCTAAGCAGGCAGGCAGGAGAAGCAAAGAGTTCCTGGGCACCTCTTTAACACACGAGGGCCGTCTTTATCTGTGTGAGGGACCTGGTTCAGATAAACTTGGTGTGGAGAAGGAAGACTTAAGGGTAGGAAAGCAGGGACTGACAAGCTTAATTTAAAACAGAAGCAATGTGGAAGCTTCATGTTTATCCCCATTCCTTTCGCTTCCTGACCTTGCCCTTGCCTTGTACTTCTTGCTCTGTTCCTGTCGCTACTTGACTCTAGAAAATGTGGACTGTAGAGCAAAACTCAAACCTCAGGAAGGCAGAGGTAGTTTTATCTCAGGTTACGTACAGTTCTGGACCAGAAAGATTCGGCTGGATCCTGGAACAGGAATGGGGACCAAAGAACTCCCCATTCCCTAAGTCAAACCTCAGACCTTGCCCGTTCTTTGGAGAATTCTGTGCAGCAGCAAGCACAAAAGCTGCACAGCACAGCTTGTATAAAGGCCATTTTCTGCCCTCTTTGCAGTCCTGTGTTGTGCCAAGTGTATGTACCTCAAGGACTTCTAGATTCTTTTCTACTTTTGCTTAAGTGAGGGTGTGTTTTCCTTTTCTTTCAGGGAGTTTGTGGAGAACGGAGAATGAGGATGTGACTGCTTTTACAGACAGCATTCTTGTTCTGGTGTGGTCTCAAATGAAGTGAAAGAAAAAAACTGAGCAATTTCTCTAAAAAAAGAAAATAAATGCTAAAATGTCCATATTCAAAAATCCAAGCTACCAAAGGCATTTCACACGTACCAGGAACAACTCGCTGGTATATCAAAAGTGATTAATGAAAATTTAATCCTGGAAGTTTAATACTTAATGTGCATGAGAAATTTAAGAAACTTTTTCAATAGTATTAATTTCACAGTATGAAAATGCAAACATACTTCCAGCCCATCACCTCCAATCCTGCTAAACTCTGTTGAACTGAGAGAAGCAGCCTGCACATGGTAAGTCTATCACACCAGCACCTGAGGCTGTCTGATGTACAAAGAAGGCTTCTCACTTAAAAAAAAATAGATCAACTCACATCCAGGATAAAGTCCTGAACAAGTCAGCCAAAGCATCAACAAAATAAAGATTTTACTTGAGGGGCAATTGGATACCATTCATTTATTTAATAGGGGTGAGGTGCCTGACTTGGTCTTTAATAACCCCACAGGCTGCAGCCTAAGAATTTCTCATCTGTAAGACATCATCTCTAAAATCTCATGCCTCATATGGGATCTGCCCCAGTGTCAGGGAAGAACTGACTCTTGACACTATTTCCCAAGTTACTGTTAGATATACCTAAATATCTGCTTTTTGTCCCACAACCAGAACCGCAGTCTTGCAAAATCCAAGCTGGCCTACACTATAGAGATATAAATCCTCTCTTGCCCAGACCTTATCAAACACATGGAATGAGAATTTTTTTTATTTAAAGAATATTTACTTGTTAGTGTAAGCAATTTGTTTCTATTGCAGTGTCTACAAAGTTGGTTTTTAGCAAGTAACAATTAGTCAAAAATACTTTGAAATATGTGTTTTTGATAAAAGGGCCTTTAAAAATTTATTTTTAGTGTGGGTAATACCGACATTTTTTCCTTTTGCTTATCAGCTTAAGTGTTTCCCATTTTATTGATAAATCAAGAAAAAGAGGAGTGACTTCTACTGTGAAAAAAAAAGCCCTTTGAATCCGGTGGACTGTACACAAATGCTCCATGTGTCTTAAGATTCTTTTTCAAGCAGTTCCACTGATATTCTTGGGTGCCAGTATTGCAAACTGCATTCCCAACATCTCCATGGTGTTCTCAGACAGCCTGTATTTTTGCCATAAAATACTTGAATTTTTAAATGCTATTTCTGATTTTTTTTTCTTGCTCGAGATGCAAGACCCGTGGCTGGACACCTGCATTCATTGGGACATTCAGATACAGTTTCTTACCCTGTAATCAGAGCCCTTCTACACTATTTGAGCCATGAAACGTCACCAGTGGTAAACACTTCAGCACAAGCTAATGCAAATTATCCAAGAAAGGCTTTGTTAGACAAACCATATTTCCAGCAGAGCCAGATGCAGTGGGAGTCCTGGTTTCATGAAAGGTGGGTACCCTCTTCAATAAAAGAAACAGCAGCATCTGACTTTTTTCAGGCTCCCACTCCCCATGACCCCACAATTCCTGCTTATCTTGCCTCCCAAAATCAGAAATCCCAAGAAAAGTAGTATGTGTATAAAAATTCTAACAAGTAATACCTTAAATTGCTTATTTCATGATTTCTTTAAGCAGGAGAGGCTTGGTTGCAAGGAAGGCAGCCCATAGGAATTGGCGTGCGAGTGTGTCTTCAACGTTTGTGCA